>OX359245.1:12798089-13021105 GCA_947179485.1 Allacma fusca | reverse complement strand
AGGGAGCCCGTGAGCCCGCGAGACCGCATTTTATTGAGGGAGCCCGCAGCCTTGAATGTAATTTTTTTGAGGGAGCCCGTGAGCCCGCAGCCCGTTAGTGTAATTTTTTGAGGGAGCCCGCAGCCCGCGAGCCCGCAGTTTATTGAGGGAGCCCGCGAGCCCGCATTTTATTGAGGGAGCCCGCGACCCCGTCAGCCCTCGAGCCCGCAGTTTATTGAAGCCCCAGTGGACGGCTTCAGCGTTATTTTTGGTGGATTCCTTGAAATGGCGCTAATTTTAATTTGTTACTGAGAGTTCCTGAGCGCGAGTTTGAGTGCAAGTGTAAGAATTCATCGTGGTCACTCATGAGTGCGAGTGCGAGCTCTTGTTTGATTCAGAATTTGAGTTCCTGAGTGAGTTCTGAGTGCCGTTTAGAGACTCCAAGCACTCTTGAGTGCGAGATTGAGTTCAAAAATCAGCCCGTGAGTGTATTTTTTTTGAGGGAGCCCGTGAGCCCGCAGCCCGTGAGTGTATTTTTTTTTTAGGGAGCCCGTGCGCCCGCAGTTCGTGAGTGTATTTTTTTTGAGGGAGCCCGTGAGCCCGCAGCCCGTGAGTGTAATTTGTTTGAGAGGGCCCGTGAGTTTATTTTTTTTGATGGAGCCCGTGAGCCCGCAGCCCGTCAGCCCGCAACCCGTGATCTTAAGTTTATTGAGGGAGCCCGCAGCCTTGAGTGTAATTTTTTTGAGGGAGCCCGTGAACCCGCACCCCGTGAGTGTATTTTTTTTTGAGAGAGTCCGTGAGCCCGCAGCCCGTGAGTGTATTTTTTTTTGAGGGAGCCCGTGAGCCCGCAGCCCGTGAGTGTATTTTTTTTTAGGGAGCCCGTGAGCCCGCAGCCCGTGAGTGTAGTTTTTTTGAGAGAGCCCGCAGCCCGTGAGTGTAATTTTTGAGAGAGCCCGTGAGCCCGCAGCCCGTGAGTGTATTTTTTTTTGAGGGAGCCCGTCAGCCCGCAGCCCGTGAGTGTAGTTTTTTTGAGAGAGCCCGCAGCCCGTGAGTGTAATTTTTGAGAGAGCCCGTGAGCCCGCAGCCCGTGAGTTTATTTTTTTTGATGGAGCCCGTGAGCCCGTCAGCCCGCAACCCGTGATCTTAAGTTTATTGAGGGAGCCCGCGGCCTTGAGTGTAATTTTTTTGAGGGAGCCCGTGAACCCGCAGCCCGTGAGTGTATTTTTTTTTTAGAGAGTCCGTGAGCCCGCAGCCCGTGAGTGTATTTTTTTTTGAGGGAGCCCGTGAGCCCGCAGCCCGTGAGTGTATTTTTTTTTTGAGGGAGCCCGTGAGCCCGCAGCCCGTGAGTGTAGTTTTTTTGAGAGAGCCCGCAGCCCGTGAGTGTAATTTTTGAGAGAGCCCGTGAGCCCGCAGCCCGTGAGTTTATTTTTTTTGATGGAGCCCGTGAGCCCGTCAGCCCGCAACCCGCGAGCCCGCAGTTTATTGAGGGAGCCCGCATTTTATTGACTGAGCCCGCGACCCCGTGAGCCCGCAGTTTATTGAAGCCCCGTCCACTGTACTGACGATAGCTCACATTTTTAGCGGAAACAAAATCATCAACACGCTAAATGCAGGCAAAATGTACTGAATTTATAAGTGTAGATGTTTGTAGTGTTTTTAGTGCACTCTCATTGTTGTATTTGTAACTATCTATAGTAGCTCATTGCATGCGTAAAGGCTTCTAAGTAGCAGAGGGCTACTTGACATACTTCCTTCCTTCGCCTTCCGTTTTCTGTTAATACTAGGAAGGCTTTCTTCAGCCTTCCCGAATTAATTCAGCCTTCCCGCCTTCCCTTCTCAACTCTGGAAAATTGATATTCCGCCTTCAATAAAAAGTAAGCCAGAGTTTGTATTTCGTTAAAACCGGTCTCGTAAATTTTCGGATTTTACTGTTTTTCGGAATGCGTTCCTGTAATTATTGGTTTATTCTTAAAAACCCCCAAATGTTCTTTTTTCCGTTCTTTCCAATTCCTTCAATCAGTGGTGGGCACCTCGCCTATATATAGGCCCTATAAATAGGCGATAGTATAGGTGGGCTGGAAAATGCTGAAAAAATGTAGGCGAGGTTGACAAAAAAGGGTAGGCGTTTAATAAGTACTAGGCTAGGGGATAGGAAGGCAAATATAACACCAATTATATAGGCAAGGAAAAGGAAGGGTATCAAGAGTTTCCGATCATGTCAGAATAAGATGTTGAAGAGTACCTATCGGTGATTTTACAAGGCAATGAGTAAGAGCAAATTCATGCATCAATGCATATATGCTGACTAAACGTATGATTGGACCGCATTAAACGTTTGATTGGAATCTGGTTTTGGGGTTGTTGGTAAATACAGAATAAGGAATAATAGAAGTATTTAGTTCTACCGTTGATAAATAAACAACTTAAGTAGCACAAATCCAATGCACTTCAAAACTAGGCAAGGTGTTACCTAGGCGATCGAAGAAAAATAGGGAAGGAAAAGGTAGGCGATATATCAGCCTAGTTTTGGGCTATAGGGAATGGGCATCCCTATAGCCCAGAAGGTAGGGACGTTTTTCCAATATTTTATAGGCAAGGCTGAAGGATAGGCGATCCACTTGCCCACCACTGCCTTCAATCACTTGCAATTTTGAACCCCATGGATTGAACAGTAAACTTTAAAAGGTCAAAATTGCTTCAGAAAGTTGATGCGATCCGAGTTTTCGGTTTGTACTGATTTTAGTAATGTCTCTTAAATTTATCAAAGGTAAAAGCCATTTTATAAATTTTTTGAATATCCCTGTTTTTTACATGAATATTCAATTTTTATGGGTTGTCACAATTCCTCCGTAGAATTTATTTATTGACTTATCCAATTTAAAACCTATGACATCACGAAGTGTTTAATCTACAAAGTCAAAAACAATTTAATAAATTTGGGGTACATTAAATTTCTTACAAAAGGCCTTTTTTGTACTTAATTGCGCCCTCTAAAGGGGAAAAGTGATTTCATAAATCTAATTGAACAATAAAATTTAGGACGAAGTTTTTCGAAGTTATCATTAATACAGTAAGTAATTATTAGTCAATAGCTTGTATTGAAGTAATCGATCCTTGCAGTATTGTTTTATAGCTAGTGGATACGGTAATAACACATTCAATGGAAGTTGTGTAAAATATGGACATATTATACATATTTTTTAGCACCCACAGTTTTCCAAACTCCCCTGCAAGAACTTCAGGTTGACAGGGAAAAATTTTTTTTTTCCAAGGAAATTTATAAAAACCCGATCCCTGTCCATACCTGGGCATTTAGCATGCACTCGCACTCAACTCGCACTCAAATATTTAAGTCAATGCCGACACCTTACTCGCGCTCTACCTCGCCTAATTCCCGCGTTGCACTCAAACTCATGCCTCAAAGTGTGATTCCGATTTAATTGCACTCAGCCTCCGAATGTGAGTGCCATCATATCACAGTCGTTTACATTCTGGAATGGTTCCATTTTTTCAACATCAGTAAAGTGAAGTAAGTTTTAACTTCAGCAGTTTATTGCGTGTTTGTAAAAACGCTGCTTTGAAATTATTTTTAAAACGATCCTTGCTCTCGCACCTATCATCAACCGTATTCGTATTTAATTTCATTTTCTTGAGCTAGATTGATTCAATCCGTGATTAACTCAAAAGACTAACGAACTTTAAGAATTAGGTTTCTATTAGTATGTAATGCAGTAAGAACATGCACACGGAATATTTGTTTCATGAAGCATTTGCAAGAAATATATACAAACTGCAGACACTATTTGTAAATGATTTGTGCATGTGTAAAAAAATGTGTACGCAACCGTTTATGTGTATGAACAATGTACACAGCTAGGTTGCATTGTCATCACAAACAAACCCAATCTATAAAACATGTAAAACGTGAATGTTTTGTCACAATCACACAGCTTCATTTGGAAAACGGTTAATCATATTTAATAAATACCAAACTTGCATACCTTATACCTTCCAATTTTGAAGGTCTTAGTGATGACATTGTCAAAACCGTTCCTTATCGCACGTGCGGTGTGTCTCTCAAGCAAATGTCTGAATCCAATAGTTTTATTCATCCAACTTCCAGTGATTGTTTACAAATTGTGCACGGATTCCAAGCATCGAGCTTTTGGACCGATCGGTACATATGTCAAGCATTAAATTGAAGCTTTTAGAATCTATATCTCCATGCGACCTTGTTTGAACTAAATTCAACATTGAATCACCGTAAAATCTCGAAACATGCATGTATATTTAAACAGGTTTATGGTTTACCTCGGTGTAGCAGTCTCGAATTTTCCTGCCGACCGTTCTTCTTGAAATTAAACGCACACGGTTCGTATTTAAATTTCGGATGAGTTTTATGAAGGTAGGCCTTTCAATAAAGTCCAGTGGAAGTGAATCAATTGCCACACAATCAGCAAGATCCCTAACAAATGTTTTTGAATCGGATGGTGCATCGGATACGGTCTATCATTTGTTGGCCTGCCCATTTTTCTCGGTTCAAGTAGATCTTGTTGCAGTTTGTTCCTACTTCTGTCCAAGCATTTGACTTTCCAGTCTCCCAAGTTCCCCCTCTTTGATTCCTTCTCATAATCTGATGGGCGGTCATTCTAAATGCAAAAAACGTGATTAAAATTAAACCGACAAAGTTATACGCACGGAATTTGATGTTCAATCTAACAAGCATGCTTGTTTTATCTCCAAAAAGCAAGTATACTAAATACCTTGAGATGACGATAAAAGTTGAAGAAGGTGATTCCCTAATTCTTGCTTTAGTTTGAGCTGCACCGTCAAGCTTGCATGGTTTACACGTCATTACAATACTCGGGCGTTGGTTTCGGGAACCCTCGACATGCCCGTCGTACTCGAAGTAATTCTGAAGCCATTTTAGCATTCTGAAAGCCGGTCGTTTTGCCAATTTTGTCTCTTTAATGATGGTGGGGCTTTCGTCAGACTCACAATCCAGAGTATCATTTTTACTGAATTGTGGATCACTCGTGTGTTCATTGTCTCCCAAGTCTTCACTATTAGTCGGTGTGTGAATTATCCAGCTCGTAATTTGTTTGTATGTATGCTTAGATTGGATAAGTGCAACCTTTCTTGATGGGTTTCTAAATCGATGTCCTTCGCTTGTGCAATATCAGTTACTGTGGCCTGACTCGGTTCGGCTGGCTCCTTTCGTAAATCCTTGAAGTCTGCTTGTCTGGACAGGCTTTTTATTGTCACTTCTTTTTAGAATCTTTATGATTGGTCTAACAGGCCTAGTAACCAAAACTTGTTTTCTTCTTTTTTTGAATTATCTTTCACACTCATGATCAAACGTTAAACTATTAAACAAGTTCCAACAATTTTCAGCGTTAGTCCACTATTTCCAAAACTTTGAAAGCACGTGCAAAGCAGGGCAATAAGGATTGTCATGCGACGGCGACAACAAGTGTTATCCTAGTTATTTTTAATAACGACTAAAGTGAGCAAAGAGAACAATAGATACATACGCATGCCGTCGGTTTAACATAAACGAATCGGGTGTGAGTGCGTAACTTTGCACTCAACCTCCACACCTTGAGTTCGCAATTCCCACAGCATCATTCTGCGACTCGACGAACTCGCACTTAGTTTGAGTGCATTGAATGCGAGGCAAGAACTCAATGAGTGCAAGTGCGCCCAGGTACACTCGGTTGCCAAAAATTTGCATTATAAGTCAATACAAATGGTCTCCGGTGGATAACTCCAGTTGGACTTGTACTAAAGGGCTGAAATTTTTATAGCTTACAAATAATGGTGTTTAGACGAGATAGGGAATGAAAAAGTATGGATTTTGTTGTTTATATCACTATAAAAAAATTTAAAAACAAAAAAAAATTAAAATTCGGTGTGACAAAAATTTGCATTATTACCGTGACTCTTTAGTTTTATTAGCGGATATCCTCACCACGGGCCTTAATAAGCTCTGAAATTATTTGGGAGACGGACTACACTAGTTTTAGCGTCATTTTAAGTGGAATGCAGTACCACTCTTCAGTGAGAATCACAAGTATCTCACTATTATTCTGGGCCGGATAGGGGCCCCCACGGAGCATAAGAACAAGCTCGGCCCAAAACCTTTGAATGGGATTCATGTCTTCCCATTCAGTAATTCACAGGAGGACATATATATGCCTCTTCTGAAACCATGGTTGCACATATTTGGATTAACGCTGCTCATCCTTCGTCCTGTGAAGAATTAATTTCCTGAATTTTTTTAATTTCTTGCAAGATTCCTTAAATTTTTTCTCAAGGATGGACTGATGGATCTCCTTGTTTATGGTGGCTTCAACGCTAACAAGTTTCCCTACGATATTGAGCGAAAAACAGTCCCATACTGTCAACAGATCTAAAAATGAGCATGGGATAAAGTCATGCTTATAGGAGGGTTTATTTAAGGTTCTAGTAAGCAAGTTTATATTCGTCGCGATTCACGGTAAACTTGTAGAACTCGGCCTGTAGTCATTCTCCTGGGCTTCTCCACACTCTTGGCTGTCCTTTGGTATCAAAACTATAGATTTTGGAATCCCGAGAATAGTGAAGTTTAGCCCAATGCTTATCTCCACATATGGAAAAATTCCGTCCCCTGCTACCTTCTTTTGTCAACATATTTTTTGGTGATCAAAGATTTTTTCCGGGCAACATTTCCATTGTATTAGACTTCCTTGAGTCTTCGCCTTCCAGTACGGCCCCTAATACTGACACTGGCGTCGCTTCTTACACTGCTAGCGTTCAGGTTATGTCGCCACTTCCTATGTTTTAGGGTTGTCTTTATTATATGACGGTCCAACCTCTTGCTGGTAAACCCTGGTCGGCCAGTGTGAGATAGCGTTTGATTACTGCGTACCTAATGCACCTGAAAAACACTGTTTCAGCAACTGGATACGAAACGTGTAGCAATTTGGAGGGTGTTTCAATAGATGCACCGCCAACGTACCACCGGACAATTAAAACTGTATAATCCTGGCTTCAATCTTTTTTCCCTATCATAAATACTTAATTAATTTGATTACGGCCCTCTATACTGTAAATACAAACAATGAGATCTAATCCAGAGCTCTTTTTTCGTGAATTGTGCGGAAAGAGCTGGAATGCATTACGCATAATGCAAACTTTTGTCACACGGAATTTTAACTTTTTTTTGTTTTCAAATTTTATTTTTACCTATCTCGTCTTAACACCTCCAATTATAAGTTCTAAAAATTTCAGCCCTTTAGTACAAGTCCCATTGGAGTTATCCACCGAAGACCATCTGTACAAGGTTATAATGCAAATTATTGGCCGAGCACTGTATGTCCCTGTCACACAATAATATGTGACTATAAGCTTTAAGAATTTAAATTGTGAGGCACCCTGACGGATTACCCTCAATATGTTACTCAAACGTATAGGCAACATCTTAAATAAAGATCGGAACAATTCAGTTCGCTTCAAAATTTGCAATTCAATCCAGTTCGGATACTGAAAATTGGGGTTTCAATTCGGTTCAGCAAAAAATAATTTAATTCAATTCAGTTCGCTCTATTAACTAAATGAATTGCAAACCATTTGGTTCGCCGGGCATATTTAAATATTTCAAAGGTGGCTAGGGTGGCGCGTCAGCTAAGGCCATCCCTCCTTACCCTTTTTATAGTATTATATTGAGCTCATTTAAAAAATAAAAATGCAAAATTTTGATATTTTTTGAAAAAATTAAGCTAGTGGTACTGATTGGTAAATGTAAAAAAATCCGTTGAAATCGATGGAACAGTTTGCCGCTGTTTTACGTAAGAACATGCATTACGATTTCAATCAATAACGAACTCCTCTAAGAGGGTAGTCTAACGAATGTTCACAAAAAGTTTGAACAAACTTGATTCGGAGGAAAACGTCGGGACAAACGGTCCCATGAATCCACGGACAACACTATCTTATAAGGGGGCTGACGCCACTCTAAAAATATTAACACAGATACGTTTCTATGAGGGTCACATTGACGCAAAGATGGTTGTGAGTGTGCATTCACACTCACCTCAACCCAAACTCGGGCACTACATACTAATAAAAAGTGACCCGGGTGGGTGGGGGATGACAACGCAGAGGGATGGTGATGCTGCTGATACTGATGCCGCCCGTGACCTGCGAAATTAAAATATTGGTCATGAGGCGAAATTTAAACAAAACTTGTTTGCATTTTGCCTCATGAAAGTCAATTTTATTCCTCCCTTCATTTCCCTTAAATATCCTTATCCCAAAATAAATAAATGCAAAATCCCTTACCATATGTACCTACCTGTAAATTCCCGGCCCCTCAAAAGTATAAATAGGGCAGCCTTCCCAGCTTTTTCCTCAGACTTCTAATGAGTCTCCTTCCATGAGTTGCTCGTGGCGAAATATCCGGGGAAATCCCAGGCTCTGTTTTCCGACTTTCGTCGGCCTAATTTAAAAGCCCTTCCTTGTGTCCAAATTCCTGGTCAAGTCCTTTTTTCCGGTGACAATTTCCAAAATTGTCCAGACCGGTTTCCTGTATAATACATGGTTTTTGTTGTTCTTTTTGGTGTCCTGTATTTTTTTTGAAAATATTATTATTTTTGAATTATTTTCATAAATTTTACTTATTTATATCCGGATAAATTACTGGTTTTGTAGTAAATTTTGTGTATTGGTACCCCTTTTGCAAAAATTAATTTTTGTGTCTGTCACTTAAACGTCACCCCTACCCTATACCCCTTTTGGACATCCTGAATTCCTACACTAAGTTAAATAAAATATTTGTGTCCGGTCTAAAGTACCTGGATCCTTTTAATTAAATCCTTAAACCCCTTTTAATTAAATACAGGGTACCCATTTTAATTAACCCCTTTAATTAAATTCATTTTATGGTCCCTATTTAATTAAATTATTTAATTAATTCAGAGTAGTTAACTGCATATGCCGACACGGGTTGGAATTATTTGAGTAGATTATCGTATGTACCTACTGAGGCTAGAACTATTTTAATTATTAAAGTAGTTAGTCATGTATGCCGACCGAGACTGAAATTATTATAGATCAGATTGTAGAATAACCCTCGTGAGTCCCCTCACAATGGTGCTAAACTTGTCCTTACAATATCGGTTTAGATTCAGCCTGAAATTGTTTTGATTTGGAATTCAAAGAAAACAATTCAATTTGATTCAGTAGGTGAATTGAATTATTCGGTTTAGTAAACGAGCGAATTGAATTAAAAATACCTGAATCGAACTGAACTGAATTGTAAAATTGCAATTTAAACTGAATTGGTCCGACCACTTTCGTCACACCATATTCATTTGTACATTCTGAACATAAGGCCGTTAGTTAGATGACAATTATTGTCCCATTATAGAGTTGTAGTGACTAAACTACAATACATTTACTGTAGCCATTAATCGCTAAGGGAAATAAATTCACATTACAATTATAGTTAATCATTGTTAACTTATTTGCATATCTGTAATTCGGTGTCGGTTTTAGACTCTATTTAGTCTTATGCTTGCTGTACTCATGCGTTTCTTCATTTAACGTTCGATGTGGACGTGCATATAATATATGCATGCTCATGCATTTGATGTAGTTCAAAGCAGGATAGACCTTGCTGAAGGACTGATTGCAACATTGAGTGACTGACTGATGACTGAGAATGCGACTGGTAAATCTAACTACAGCTGAAGACTTTGACTGACTTAGACTTATTTCTGGTTCAGCGGGACTGACTGAGTCTGAGACGAACGATAAACCAATCTAGGAATCAAGAAAATCATAAAGCATGCGTATCGTATCTAGTGGAACAAAAATTTACATTTTACTTCATCGATTAGCTTATGAGCTGCGAACTAATTATTACTAGATACAGTATTTCGAAACATCAAAGAGAAAATATTGGAGATTTTCCTAATATTTTACAAAAGCAGATTCCAGGTAATCAATCGTAAATGTAGCACAAGAAAATCCCCAAAAATATGCATTTTTGAAACTTTCACGCTACCCTCTGAGACTGACTTCTTCCAGTCACTCTGATAATGACTGTGACTGACTGGGACTCATAGGAAACGGCAAACAGACCTACGGACTGACTGATCAGAAACTTAAGACTGATTTGGACTTGGACTGAAAAAGGTAGGGACTGGTGTATCCTGGTTCAAAAGTGTCCACATGATTCAGCCTAGTCTATATCCTTTATACAGATATACAGTTTAAATTTGGACCTAGCCTACAAATATACTTACATTTTAAATACGGAAATGATCAGCCTATCCTGAATCCTTCCTACAAGGGGAGGGCCTAGCATATGTATAAGTCCACATGTTTTAGCAAAGTAACTCAATTTATTTTACACCGTCTACATTTCTCATCTTATGCCTTTCCCTACCCACCGACTACGGCATTCTGTGGTTCTCCAATTATTAGAAACCCTGCGTCAAGTTCCGGGTGCATGTGATCGGAAAGAAATACAGTTTTAGTTTAGTTACATTTGCCAAAGAAAGAGTCAAAGAGCTCTAAATAGAGAGGTTTTCAGCGAAAAAAATTAAAGTGAAATTACACAAACTTTTGACGCCTGAAAGGCACCATAACACGTACAATTTGTACATAATACAAAAATACATCAGGCGAAGTTTATTGTTCTTTAATTTTGAAGTTTTCAGGGTTGGAAAAAACCGGTTTTTATCAATAAAGGCCATGCTAGCCGCAAGAAATGGTAACAACCGATTTTTATTGGACAGTGGATATGTATATTATTAATTGTGACCATTTTATACCAACCTATACAGCAGGTCCAAGCCGGTTAGAACCGGATTTTAACCAATAATAACCAGGCTATTTCTTTCCACTTGCCAACCTTGCTAGTTTTAAATATCATTAAATGAACATGGCATATGCTTCAGTCGCCTACAAACGTATATCTAAATACTATAATTCGAAGATGAAGTTGAGAGGAGGGCATTTTTAAATCTTCGCTCTCTCCTACGCGCGCTTTATAGGTTCGTGGGTACAGACTACCATAAAGGCAAAATGGCTTAATGGTATACCAAAGCATTATACAGTAGCAAGGGCGATGATATTGTCACGGGCAACATTTATAACAACTTTAACCGTGACTACTCATTTACATTACAGAGCGGACAGTTTCCTATTAGATTATGCTTTGCAAACTTTGCAAGGGAAGTTAATAAATTTCTGGGACAGTTTTTAAATGACAACTTCTTGATAAAGTTGGCATTGATTTTCACATGGACAACTTCAGGTTACTGTTTCGAGGGGTAAGTCTAAAGAAAATATCAAGGTCGTTGTAACTGATACTGCCAAACAAGGTGAAACGATGGGAAAAGTTGAAGGTATATACGCAAGTATCAGTAATTAAGTTTTTAATTTGATATTTTGTAATTTGTTGGTTTTTTAATTAGTATAAAAACAAATCGGAGTAAAAAAATCCTTACTGGCTTTCTTCATACTAGAATTTGACGGTGAGATGACATGTTTAAATTTTCACTCTCCCTCTCCTAAACCCGCTTTATTGGTTCGTGAGTAAATATGGCAAATTGTGTATTTAAAGAAGTTCTGTAATGTTAGATTATAATCATACGAAAATGTATTTCAGAAGCAAATGTCATTATTTTTAAAAAATCGATTTGATTTTGTTTGTTTCGACAATAGAATTTTAATACTGGTGGATCAAGTCACTAGACTGTGTCGGTGTTATTGGGAAATGGGGGTTAACCACTGGCGCAGGCGGTGGCTTGATCTGCTCAGTGGTCGGACTTTGATTCATCAATACAATACTCTAGTATTATTTTTTTACATTTGGCTTTTCCTGTACTGTGCTTTACTATAGTCTGGATATGATAATTGTTTCAATACAATGCTTTACTTTTAAAAGCACATCGAAATATGTTTCAATACTCTACTTTACTACACTAGTTATGCAAAAATATTCATCAATACTTTGCTTTACTCTACTAGTTATACATAAATAGTTATCAATACTGTGCTTTATCCATAGCAGTACGTATATAATCGTCAATATTGTATAATTGACTGGCAACATTCGACTAATATTCTGCAATAGAAGCTGTATCTGTATTTCCATTTTCCGATCCAAGTTTCTGACGTATTTTCTTCAGCAAGTTTGTTATGTAGTTTCTGTAGATGCTCTTAATGTACAATAAATTAATTGGTCAATAGCTTATTTTGGAAGATATTATTGAAGTAATATGGATTCAAATTACTGCGTAAAATTTATTATGCTTAGTAGATTTTATAATCGGGTGCACATTTACGTTTTAAGTTACTATTTATTGACACAAACCTAGTTCAACATGACTTTAAGTTGGCATATGTTTCTTTAGCACACCTATAAAACATTTTGGGGCACAATAAGCATTTGAACGTTAACTTCTAGCCCTTTTCTGGTATTTTGATTTGATAATTGCGCTGTGAAGGAAAATAGCTCCTTATAAACTTTGGGGAGTCTCACAGATGCAACTCTTTTTTCATTTTCGTTTAAAGTATACCCTTGATCTTTGCGATCAGTTACTGACAGGATCTTTAACATTAACGGATGCAATTTTCTTTTTCTTCGCATTATCTTGTTTGGGAATGTGGTCCTTAGTTTGACGTTTCCTAATATGTGTAGAATCATCCGGTACTTTTTTAATAGATTTGCCATCCATTACTTGGGAATTAATAGCTTAAATCTTATTTATGGTTGAATATTCTACACGGAGTTTCTCAGATTCTTTCAGAAATACAACAATAATCACAAATATCGCCCGTTCATTCTGCTTTCGTTTGTCGTTTTAATGTCGTATGTTAAATGTCTAACGTAAGTAGTTCGTCCGTAAATTTACTAGATGGGGTCCTTTGCGTGTGCCAATAATTTGCTGCACTTTATATGAATTTGTATTATTTATAACAATTCGTTGCTTTGCTTTACTTGTTTTTATTACTATAGCGGCTTTTCAATACTGTGTCAATAGTTCATGTTATGAATATGTGTAGATACTGTACTCTGCTTTATTGACGAAACGTAATGAGCATGCGTTACTGTACCAATGCTGTACTTTTATCAATACTGTACTAAAAAGTACAGTACAGTCCGACCACTGGATCTGCTATCTGATAGCAAAATTTGACGATGAAGTCAAATCTTCGCTCTCCCTCTGTAAGGCTAAAAACTCGAGTAGCAATTACCTTAAAGGCTAACTACCCGCCTTTTATACGGAATGTAATATTCATGTACTTACACTTGCCGTTTTTGTATTTTCCATTGGCGAAGCAGATAGCTGTTTATGCATCTCATTATCCGGATATATTTATTCCACAGTCAGTTATTTGTGAATCACGTTATATGTGACTGAACCAACAAACTATGCAGACTTTCGAAGCCAGCGATAGCTGGCTATGCAGTGCTAGTATAATTCTACGACGGCTGAGCCTACCTATTCAATAGGCTAGGTTTTAGAGTAGATTCCTATACCCTATTTTGCCTACAGGTTTCTTCAAAAAATTTCTTGCAACCTACAAATAGCCCACAAACAAGCCAATATGTAGGCTAGGCGGACACGTTTGATGTAGTTTATTAAGAAGGAGACGTTTGGTATTATGAACAAGCTTAGGTTAGGTATACACATTCGCACACGCTTTGCCAAAACAGCTGGTTTTCAAATCTTAAAAGAGATGGCGCTCACTTTTCCTCGAACGTCGCAACTGTCTATTGAAGGTGATTGTCAAAAGTGTCGCATCGTACCCCACATGCACATTATTTGTACGTTCGCAGCTGTAACGGACTTGACAATTTAACTTCATTTCGTGCCGTTTGGGTTAACCTCAGTTGGTACAGTTTGTAACATATTATTATATAAACAAGGCTGTTACATGTTACTTATGTCAAAGATTGCAATCCCACTGACCACCTTTGATTATGATCGCCTGCTCGGTAAAATATTCCACTCCCCGTTAACATTTTTGCTAAAAAGAACCCCTTTTCACACACGTGTGGCTCAAATGTATCAAAATTATGTCACTTGTTCTCCTATACTTATGATAACTATTACCCTAAAAGTAAACTTTTTGCACAAACATATTTTTACCTCTAATCTTCCCATCTCCTCACAAGCTCCCATCCAAACCTGTAACGTGCAGACAGAGAGAATGCCACCCCATGTCATTTTCCGATTCTATCTCAGCGTAACATAACCTTATATAAAAATGTATATGGGCACATAGGTACATACAATCCAGTGCAGAGTATGTCATATACTTCACATCCGTGATACACTTGTGAAATAATCTGCAAACAATAATCATAACTCATACATGGACAGAAGACGTGTACATATAGATTGTAATGCCCCCAGAATTTCTGTCATCTTTGAAATATGTATCTACGTCTAATCTAACAATTAACTATTTAAAGCATACTCATGCAATACAAGGGGTTACCTTATAAGAGCACTTGCTCTATAACGGTACGCTTTCACAATGTATAGATGCACTGTCATGTGCCACAATGCTTTTCTCCTGCTTGTTTAAGAGCATTACTCTTTTAGAATAGGTAGTTTTATTTCCCTATACTTTCAAAGGGGTGATCTAATACAATATGCTTAGATATTCTCATAGCACTCGCACATGCACAACAAAAAATACAGAACGTTGCCTCTAAAAGGAATAATTTTTTTATATAAATATCCTGGAGTATACGATTCTAAGGGGAAATTATTGCCTTGGAACTATCAAGGAGTTCCTTATATCGAGACCCAACTGTATAATTGCACATTTCCTTCTATACAGTCAAATCCAGTAGCATTTTCTCATTTGCAAAGTGAACAGTTCATATAAAAAAGATTCGTATTCTTATTTACTACAAATAAAAATTATTATTCCTTGAACCACAAGTGGATTTCATACGTTGAGAGTCCAAGCTTTTCAAAAAGAAATTACCATAAAAATTGAGTCCCTTCCAAAAGTTTACTTACTCTCGAGAGCCTCCACGCTCCCTGAGTCAGAACGTCAGAAGACAGCATGACAAGTTTGTTTTCCCATCTGTGGAATGTCGACGTACTGACCTCCAACCAAAAACTAAACCATGATATTTTATCTCATAATTACATAGACACACCAATTACATTTTTATGCAAGTTTATATGTTACAGTGCTTGACATGAGCCGGTATGGCTCTTATCTGGATTTTCAACACTCGCATGTGCAGGTATTCCATATTAAAAAAAATTTCGTTGCTCTGTTAACCATCCTGAGGATTCCTCACTGACTTTTCGCATTTTTATTCGGTCTCTTTCATTTTCGTTGGAACTCGTTCATACGCACTTTCCTACGTGCCACAAACGCAATATGTATCTATGAAAACATACGTTATTCGCACACTACTACTTCCATAAAATTTAGGATTACAATAAAAAAATGTATGAAATCATATTTATTTGTGAGACCACCTCAAATTCCCATAGACCGTATATATATAGTGTACATACACTCCACAGGGGGATTTTATCTGTAAATAAAATCGTAAGTAATAAAAAATATAGTATAGGTTTAGGGGTAGTCTGAGACAGAGAATGCACTGTATGTATATAGTTGTTATAATCTTCAGTCCGTGTACAAATTTATAAGAAAGATCTGTGCTAAGGAAACGTTTCCTATAACCAGTAGTCGTAACATGAATCAGCAAGGAATTCAATGGAAAGGCAATAGACCCTGGAGTAATTTGTGAAGAAAAACGTGGAGTCATTTATTATGATAAGTGGAAACTAAACCAGAATTTCCCTTTTTCCTTATAATCATCCAATGTGTATATTTGGGTAATAATTATACATGAAGCCATCGAAAAGTAAATAACACCTCAAGATCTATCTTTACACACCCAATGAAACTTTCTGCAGTCGTTATTCACATTTAAATTGGTTTCAGTGGAATCCATTCTTTATTATAAATACCTAGCAAGCTTTCGAACAACAACTGTGTTCATTTTGGGGCAATGTACACCTAACTGCTAAAGCTATCAAAACTATGCTTCTTTTATATCGTAATAATTTTTTTACAAAAAACTGAAGCATTGAATTACATTAATGCTTTACAAAAAAAATTAAAACTGGATTATTGTCAAAGAATTAGGATCATTTTTGGAATAATTGGTTTCCAAGCATCTCTTATTGTTAGTATGCAACCCTTATTGGGATTCATCAAGGGATGTTACCTTTGCTCAATTATTATCCTTCTTTCACGTCTCTTAACAATCGTACTTATAGGTTATTTCAAGATAAATTTGGAATCTGCTCATTTAATCTATTGGTTCAATTTCGTCTTATCGTCTTATGTAATTATATGATTAGCTACAGCAGATTTCTTGTAATTGTGTTCATTAATTCTGACTGCTAGACGATGTCCTGTTTCTCCAATGTGTACAGCATTGCATGTACCACATTTTATCTGGTATAATCCTCCCATGTTTAATTCTTCATGGTCTTTCACAGTATTTAAAAAAATGATTTTGTTACCAGGAGTAAATGTAGGTTTCCATTTAAATGTCCAGCGGAGAAGATTTTTTTTATTGTTGGAACCTGCGAGCCAATGAAAGGCAGAAGCTACTTATCGTTGTTTTTCAATTTCACATTCTTTGATAATCATTCTGCATTCAATTAAATAGATTTTTCCCTTGTATCCCGCGAACAGCACAATCCCGGGCTTAAATGAAGAAATGGGCGAAGTATGAAACAGAATCTCGAATTAAACAGCTTTTTATTCTGCAACAAATTTTTAAATGTAATTTATATGAGTAAGTATATACAGCTGGGATTCCTGCAAAAATTATGATTTGGACGTGAACTTGTAGCTATCCCTTAATGTAGCAAAGTGTGACACTCTTTTCTGTAGAAATTTCATAAAAAGTTTGGAATTTACAAATTGCCCCTTTGTTTTATGTCTATTCATCAAATCACTCTGGTCTCTACAGCAAAACACAAGAGAGTCAAGAGAGCGTATGTATGTCAGTTCCAATTGAAATAATTTCCCTACTTTTCCCTTTAAAAAAATGATGGGTAAATTACTACACACTATACACCTTTACCTATTCAATGTTCAATGAGTGAGTGATGTCAGGACATAATAATAATAATTCCACTTATTACAAAAAAAAACTATTTGAAAGAAAGTCCCAAAATTACAGACGGATAATAATTATTGCATTGTTGGAGGTTGAAGCTTTTCAAGATTTAATTGGCAATTGAAATACTGGCGTCACATCCTATTCAACCTGCTCCTCCGTCTAGTACTAAAACAATGATATGATAAGGAAATCTTATACGCAAGGGATGATAAAAAAAAATGTAAAAAATACAAATCTTTCGAATTTATTTAATTGGAATAGTTTCTGCAGGGGAAAGGAAAAATTGAATCACCTATAAAAATCCTGAAATTCTTGTAAACCTCCGCATAAAATTTAATGAAGGGAAATGCAAGAAAAATCTCCGAACAAAAAATGTCTGGAGAGAGAAAATCTATCCCTTTTCATATTTTCCTCTAAAATTTCCTCCATCAGCCCAGAATCAAACCCACACCTGCTTTTTCTCAAGAGGAAGACAATAGTCCCAGAAGGGAAGAGTGATTTTAAACTTGACAATAATTATTTTTATTCCTTTCTAGTTTTTTTGCACAGTCACAGTTTAAAGACTGCATCATAAAAACCAAGCATTCCTATTTAATTCCTCCTCCAAGGGAAATGAACTTGACATTGTCCCCAATTATAGGAAGGCACAAGGGATTTCCCAAAAGTAGCATGTCCCATTGTAAATCCCAATAATTTAATTTTGAGCCAAATGTTAAATCCCATCCTAAAATAGTCCCTCCTGTACATAGCTCATTGTCCTCAGTTTAGAAATTGAAATCCATGAAGAATACAAATGAAGTGACACTTAAAAAACAATAATTAAACTGTTATTCCACTTATCAAGTTTCCAATATGCACGGAGCAAGTATAGACTCCAACTTTGAAAAAATAAAACTGGCTTTACTACTTGTAAATAAAAACCCAAGTGAAATTTAATGCTCAGCTGAGATTCTCTGATCCACTGAGTCAGGATGAGAGCTTTGTGTGTGTATGATTTCCAATTGTGAGAAAGTCCTTATATTGGGCATAAACTTGATAATAATTCCAACAACAAGTTATGGAGCCATTGTTTACAAACACAATGTTGTACTCACAATCTTACGGAAAGATACAACTTATGCACTTCCTGTGTGTACACATTTCTCAGTGCCTTATGAGCTGTCAAAATGAGATCTCATATCACCTGTGACATTACTACTAATCTGGGTTTAGCACTTGGAGAATATCTGTAAAAAAATGTTCCTGTAAAAATCTCACTTTCCTTTCAAGTTTTCATCAACCTTCAAAAGGGCTGCCAATATTTCCCACCCAGTGTGAATTATTAATATTCAGAAAAATCTGAGCATGGAATAAATACGACATGCTATTCAGTTGGTTTCCCTTTTGAATTCTCAAAAAAAATCAGTTCAACTGAATACTATGTGTAGTATATGGAAATGAGCTTGGAATTAATTAAATGGCAATAAACATTTAACCTTCATGTAACTGTCATCAAGGAAGGACTGACGAGCTTTATTTCTCCATAACAAATTCAATTTCATTTAGAAAGTCCGGCCTTTACATATTGTAACAGCCCATATCGATCCACTTATTATTGTTAGGAGTCAAAAGCTGTTAAGCCTTCACTTTCAAACCTAGCATTAAAAAAGAAATCAATAAATAAGGGAGGACCAGTTCAGGAGGATTTTTCTTCTTATAATTATTACTGCTCCTATTTACATTCCTCACACGCAAGACAAGATCTAAAGATCTAGTTCATGAGGGATTTATTATGACTACATATTCCCTAGATCAAGTAATATTAGTTTCCTATTTATGATCTTGAATTTATATGGTAATTTAGATACAGGGACTCACCCATATAAAAAAAATTACTTGAGCTACTATTCTAAGCTCTCTGGTCTTATTTATATGCAAAATTCCTGTTCGTTTGGTTTCCGATATCAGGTCAGTTCGGACAGCGTATTTGTTACAATTTTTTTTACCGTTCCCTCACATACATATTCTACTCTCACTGTTATTACAGTCACCCACAAAAATAACATTTTCTGGGAATAGGTAGGGACGGAAATAAGCAGGAGTTCTCACGGTGCCCCAATGCTAATTGTAAAACTTGAAAGGAAACTAAAACTACAAGAAAATTGAAACTTGTAGCATTACTTTGTACGAGCCAAATATGGATATTTAAATTACATGCAGGATTGCTGCTCCTGTAAAAAAAAATGCGTCTGTACTTTTGATACATACATTATTAGCATTCAATTACCATCTAGATAAATTCCCACGGACGAAATATATAATTATAGGAATTGTACCTGCGATAATACATGTGTTCAGGTTTAATAAACACAAATTATTGATTGGGCACATAAAAATTTATTTGCATTACAAATGAAGCTGTTTATACTATTTCTGGGAAGAGACACATATACAGTACATTTCGTTTTAAAGGATTCCTGGAAGAATTCCAATTTGACTCATTATGCAAAGTGTTTTAGTAAAGGGGAAAAATTAAGGGCGAGAAATTAGCATTGTGGGAATAGTAAATGAGAATGTTCCTCTTTTTTATATTATTGAAGGAATTTTAGTGCTATTGCAAGGGAGCCTGGAATAGAAGGAGCCTCCTGTATTTGTATCGTATACTTGCATATAAATAAATATCGAAAGCTTTAGCACTCATAAGACTGCACAGTTGAAGATTACAGGAAAATTCTCATAAGGGAAATTCAATGAGTTGGATTTTTCTAACGTTCTCAAACCTATTGGATTTGATTCTATAATATTTATATGAGCATAGGGCTTGACTGTTTAGTAGTAACTTTTATGCATAAAATCCCAGGAGCTCCTTCCTCTCTGTGTGACTCTGTGTTTGTATTAAAAAAAAAAAGGGACAAAAGCTATGGGTGAGAATGTAAGAGTGAGATGAAGACTGTAAGGAATCGTCAGGTAAAGAAGCTCACCCAAGTAGGTTACGGTCATTAACATATAGCGAGCATTATCTCCCTTATTGAAATTCAGCAGGACCAATGCTACATATATTCCCTCAATTCTAAAACCTCCAACCAAACTCATTATTATGGTCAACGAACCGAGAAATAGAAATGCTCGAAAGTTAGCACAATTTTACGAACAGAGACGGGAGGAGGGGGGGGGGCAATTGACAGGACTTGAGTTTATTTTATATCAAGACCACACTCAAATCTTTTTGTACATACATCCCTCTTGAATCTAATCTTTAATAAAACTACCTGATTTGAAGGTCTATGTCAATAAATTTGTGTGTATGAAAGTTTTACAAGGAAAATTACTACTACGAGGAGTAACAACAATAATAAATTGTAAATTTTCTTCCCTACCTTTAATCTGCCTTGAGAGACTCCCAAAATCCATTATGACTGATACGGATTGACACATAAAGTTGTTATTTTTAAATGTGTTTATTTACTGCAATTTTTTGCAATAAAATTTCAAAGGCCGTTGTACCACTTGGAATTCATCAGATCAAGATTACCTGCCAGGTATATGAGCCAGGCTCATCTTTTGTAGGTAATAGAATACAAGATTTAAAATATTGGAATTCAACAAATCTTAGGTTCTTTAAGGCGAAAAAAGTAATTCAATATTTTTTTCTCATTCCATCTGAAAAGTTGACATTCAGCTCAGGGGATACAAAGTAGCAAAGGACTACTTGGATCAGATAAAATTCCATGAAGTACAGTATATGCAAAACTCAGACTTGTAATACAACGTATAATGATAATGTCGTTTACCATAATGTTAATCTTTATCCTTGGAAGACTCAGATTTTTTCGAGCTCATACTCACAGCCTTTGAATTATATCACATTGAGCTTTTAGAAGCAGAAGTGCAGAACTATATTACATGCACGCAATAATTATGTCCTCAAACTGAATTCATACCCGTCAAGATTCATATAATACAGTGGAATCAGGAACAAATTATACGTATAGAGACATATGGAGTGTGACACACAAAAAATATTAATTGGAAATTATATAACACCGATTCCACACAAGAAATGACAATTTCCTTCTCACCAGTAATTACCCGAAAAAAGAACCTTGGATTTTTAATATCGTACGTTGGAAACATCTTTCATAGAAACTTACTGGAAACTTTCACAGAGTTTTGAAAAGGAAGATTAAACATTCTCACCTGGAATCAAAATTGACAGGACGAAAAAACAGGACAGATTATGAAATATAGAAAAATTTAAGACCATGCTAAAGTTAACATCATTCCTTCAAAAAAAACTTTAATTTGTAACTAAATTTTTGTAATGTAAAAATCTATACAGAGATTTAAGTAATTACCAGAACACCAAGTTTAGAAAAAGAGTATAATTATTACAAGAAATCCGCTTTTGTCAAACACGTCCTCAGGACAAATCTCATCGAATATGTTTCCATAATAAGCTACTGTATTGAGTCAAAATCCAACAGTTATTCTTCAAACTTTTTTATTCAAATAACAGTCCCTTGAATTTGTCGTCAAAAATAATGACGCTCTCTTTTCCCATCACGGAACGTTCATCCCAATTCCCAATCTCTGTGGTTTTCATAAATTGCCGTATCTCTCGCTCCGGTAAATTTGTTCAAAATGTTTGAACGTCCCTTCCTCAAATGATACTCAATACTAGTAACTTTCAAGGGTCGTTGTCTCCCTATAAAATTGTTAGGTATTACATAGTTAAAGAAATCTTGATGTTAAATATTTTTGAGTATAAATAAATAGTTTCTTAAGATTTGACGGAGCTATTCTGTGAATAGAATCCGCATTAGCTCACAATCAGCAAGAATATCATAGCCCTGGAGAAGATCCTCGATTCAATTCAGAATCTGGGTAAATAAATTGGTCCTAAGCATTAAAACCCACGTCCTCCATAATTATTTTAACATCTTTCATATTATGAGTTGTTTAAGTAGAACCAGTGTCCTGATCGCACTTACCCCGTAATAAGTGCATTGGAAACCACAGGTTTATTGTATCAAAAGTTTAAGGAGGAAGTTCAGTGTGGCATGGACATCCCAATGTAATAATTATATACATACGAGTTAAAAGACAGTCTCTGAGCCAAATCTCTTCAATTGCAGGAGACTCATCTCGGTTACTTAAATCTCTCAAAAGTTACACTTATGATGTCACCCCAGACGTAACAGAACATCCAGGGTTATGTATCTGTTACTCCTCTATACAGCTATAGCTATTGTTCCTACATTTATGCACGTAATAGAAAATTTTGCTTATATCTATCTACATAATTACATATATGCAAACTGTGAGAGAGGGAT
The DNA here is from genome assembly GCA_947179485.1 of Allacma fusca. Classification (NCBI taxonomy): domain Eukaryota; kingdom Metazoa; phylum Arthropoda; class Collembola; order Symphypleona; family Sminthuridae; genus Allacma; species Allacma fusca. Next base: position 12,998,635 of record OX359245.1, on the reverse strand, counting down.
TCCAAGCCCAGAATTTACATCTCAGTGTACAATTCACAAGCATATTACATTCAGCACAAGTAGATACTTCTGTAATCACATATGGGGTAGAGGAGAAAAAGAAAAATCCGGTTTCACTTGAGTCCTTTAGTCTTTTGACATGATAAAATGCATATTATATTTTATATCTATAGTAATATACATATATACATGAACGCATGGACTTATGAACCTACCCTTGTTGATACACAGGCCTATGGATGTGGTTTACTGGCACACATTCATCCCACTCCGTATGCCATGCCCATGAACAGGATAATTCCTATGGGATATCTACACATACATATGTAAATGTGAAATAAATTTTTCCTAGAATCTTACCTTAAGACAGTGTAATCACGGAGTTGTTCTTTTGCCAGTGGATGTATGTATGTACATGCCTCACGGAGGTCTATTAGCATTGAATTGGAAGGTGCTCTCGTTTATAAGAAAATCTCCTCGAACACAATAAAAGCATTTGCTCTGCATATAATAATTTTTTTTTGTGAAAAAAAAATTATTTTATTAAACCCGCACATCATGAGATTGGAATTCCAAAGGTGAGCAGCACTCAAGTTCAATAGACTGTGGATTTTGGAATTTTACACAAAATTTATACGTCCACATTTTTAACACGAGGTTAAAATAAGGTTGAGTCAGTTTCAAAAGATTTATGAGATGAATGGAAGGTACAAGTTGAAATGCTAAATCCGTGGGCATTAATTTTAAATGAAAGGAACGTTTCTTAAATTTGAAGATAAGGATCCCCTTAAATGGTAAATTCCCTCAATGAATTCCCCGACACGAGTTCCAAACGGGACTTGATGTTGATTACGTGATTTTTTGTACTATTGCCAAATCATCCTTGTTTTTATTTTCATACAAACAAAAAAAATTGTATATAATGTGAAGAGCTATACACACATATCATTTGGCTTGAAGGTATTTTTGTGTGTACATAGCCAATGGGTGTGTGTGTGTTTAGATTTAATGAAATAACCCTTTGGGAAGTTCGGTATTAAAAAGGGATTTTCAATAATGTCAAGCTTATGGTGCGTGTGCGGTGTCTTTTTAAAGTTTTTTTTGAACGGAAGACCTTCATAGATGATTGTGAGTAAAATTACTGGGAAGATATAATTTTAAAAACTGTTTTTATCTTCCGAAATTTATTACGTACGTTTTGACAATTTGTACAGTACACTCTCGCTATGATCGGATTGCTCTCCTACTTTTGTAAGAATGGAGCTTGAACAGGTGTACAGGAATATTTTGTGTGAGGTTAATAAAAAAAACAGCAGGGGATTACAAATTGTGTGGTTGAGCCCTGAAAAAAAAATCCTGTGTTACTCAAACAGAGGGCTGGAGTGTGCACGAGGAGTCGTAAAATTTGATGAATCATAGGAATTCCGTAATAAATAATAGAGTAAGGGCTGAGGATGGGAGCAATCTCTGCCCTACATACTTCCCATGATTTGTATTTCATAATTTTCATGAACCGCGAGGATGATATGCGGCAACGGAAAAAAAATCCAAGGTTTGGGGCTATACGGAAGAGAAAGACTATTGTTTTTTGTGTGCTTGTGCTTGGAGAAAAATCTTGTTATAAAAACACTACTAGATACAGGAATCTGATTTTTAATGCTAAGGTTTTAAGGGTAGAAATCAACATTGGGGCACCGTGAGACGATTCCGAATATCTAAGAGAATATGCGCTAAAAGTGTCTTATAATAAGGGGATAACTTTTGCATTGACAATTGACATACGAAATGACTGTAAAAATCTAACTTGAGTCTTCAATATCATTTGTAAAGATCCAATCCCAAGGGCAAATATAGACGGAGGATTTATCTCTAAGTGAATTTTAAGGTGACATTTTTTTAATTTCACAAGTTTTTTTTTTACTGTAATAACAGGTGTGGGCCGGAGTTTGGAGATTAAATGCCTATATAGAACGCTACGGCATAAGCTCTACGTACATAATTATGCCACACTGTCTGTACAAATGTGCGTACATACATACATATGAGGATTCAGGAAATTACGCAAGCATGAAGATATTGCCGTGTGAAAAAATTCAGAAGTCAGGGAGCTCCATGCGTGTAGTGACGTAATTATTAATTTTTATTCAAGCAACCAGATCATCGTCTGGGCAGACGTTTGCCGGTACTTTATATTTTCTTTGTACCAAGTATTAAGTATACACTGAGGCCTGGCTATCACAGTAGCTTAGTAGTCTTAGAAGTATAAAATGTCTGTACATTTCCCGTTTGTCACAATGCTATAAGATATTCTCACAAGTAAAAAAAAGCCCTCGTCTCATTTAAAGCCTTCTGAGGTGCTGGTACAAAGACAGGGACCTGTAATTTTCAGAGCTCAATGTGTAGGTAACTAACAATATGCTCAAACCAGTCCGTGCTAAGGTTTGGGAAATGTGTTACAAAGGCGAGCGTGTGCTTGAGCTTTTTTTTAAAAAAATATTTATTATCAAATTTTGTGCCCGTAATAATTTTTTTTAATTATTTTTCTCCCACTTGAATATTTTATCTTGGATTTTTTTTGTGGGGTTTCAAATGTGACAAAGATTGATGTTACAAAATCTTTGAAATCTTGGAATGACCTGTATAGGTATTTGTATTCTTATCACCAGTCGGATTTTAAAATCCCGTGTAAAAATCTCTCTGTAAGACTTTATACTGTCATACTGATACAAATGATAAAAGTCTTTTTATGTGTCGCTAAAAAATACGACAGTAATTTTAGCATTTTAATTATAGTGTAATAGGTATTTACTTTTGATATTTTTAAACAAATTATAATCTTTGAGCTAAATTCCGAACCTGTAAACACCGAAGCCAAAGACTGAAATGAAGTCATATTTTTTAGTAAGGCAGAAGTTTAACATTAAAAAAAAATAAGATAATTTACAATTTATTACTCCGGTGCTCAAATGAGAATTCAGCAATAAAATCCTATTTACATATAATTGTTACATTTAGCACGCACTTGAAACCTTGAAAGTTTCCCTTCCGATGTAGCGGATCTTGACTCGTCATTTGTGTCGAATTTAATGTCCCGTGGAACAACGTGCTCTGATGTAATGCTCCTCACATTGTTATCTTTGCTTAAGTATCCTTTTGCTCTTGTTACATCATACCAGGTGGGAAGACACATGAGTTAAATGTTCCATATTGCCAGAGGTATTTAAGTGAGTAACAAAAAAGTGGAGGCTCAAGTTACCCCAATACTTAACCACAACAACGTAGGAGCCTATGTGCTCAACAATGGGGCAATCTTTTTGTATGAAAATTTTATGACACATTTTTTTTGAAGGGTATTGTACCTAAACAAAATATAAAATATTAAAAGATACAGATTTGTACCAGAACAATTCTTTCTTCCACACCTGCACAAGCTCATATACGTTTTTGGGGCACTGTGAAACTCCTCTTAGGAAGTAATTATCAACTCAGACTTCGAGACGCAGTCTTTTAGGAATTGTATATGAAATTTCTGAACTTAGGAATTTATTTGAGCCATATACTATAAAAGACACTATACTTGTTCCCTGTCATATGTATAGCCAAAAGCTGAACAAATCCATTAGTCAACAATGGTTCAGCGGTCCTGCCAAAAGGTGGGAAAGGCTCTTCGTGTGTACACCTTGTGTTAATTAATTACTCAGCTCCCCACAAGAGCTTTGGTTACTTCAGAGGATTTTACCTACAGTTATATGTAACTACAGTATATAGAGTATATATTTTGAATGGAGATCCCAACCATTTAACAGGAAGATCCTTGAGGTACAAGTCATCTCTCAATGCTCCCTTTCTTCTTATAATTATCGGAGAGAGACTGTTAGTTTCAAGAGAATTTTACTGTAAATCTTTCATTGCTCATAATTCCATATCCTTGAATTTTAAGACTCTTATAAGTATCTATTTTATTGAAGCCAGAATAAGAGGAATCTTCAAATGAGATTTTTTTTCAGGCTCAACTTTGATTCCAAAAGACAATCCCGTGTGTTTTTTTTTCTTTTAAAACGGCCTGCTAAAATTAATAGGAGAGGCAATGATGGGATTTAAATCCCATAAAAACCATGAACGTTGAAGGAGTGCCTAATTATTGTATAGAGGAGTCTTGACAATCATTTTGAGTTTTAATGCTAATTTTATAACGTTTTCCCTTTGAGAATGGTGGGAGGAAGAATTATTAATTCTTCAAGTGTTATCTAACAGGACCCGACACACAGGGCTCATTAGGGTTCAGTGCGTTATGAATTTTGAGTCGCTCACAATCAGCCCTTCCCCAAGTGTTTGATGCATTTACGTATAATTATATGGATGTACATATATACATGCACTTATGCAATTTTGAACAGTGAGATCTCTTTGTAGAAGATAAGCCCTGAATAGTGTAAAATCTGACTTTGATAATTTCATAGTAGTCTTTTGTACGGAGGGAAATTTATTTTGGGGTAAAGTGAGAATATCCCAAATATCATCCTAAGATTTTAGGAGTATGCAAAAGCACTAAGGAAATTATACTAAAATATGCAGTGGAGATTGAAGGCTACATAGCTGCAACTAGTATAGTGAATTTGTTAAATTCCCTGTGTGATTAAACTCTGTGAAACTCTTGGCAATTTGTTTTTGAATCTTATTGAGAGGGCATGTTGAATTCATCCGCATAATTAAAACACATTGTGGCTCCGGTCCAAGGAAATAGCTCAAATAATCCAGGTAATTTATTGACAGGTTTCCCAATCAGTTCTTTGAAAGCTCTGCGTATACGCACTTGAAATCAAATAACAAATTAAAATCATATTGTTTCCGAAACAACCAAAATATTTAGACAAAGTTTAGGGGCATTGTGAGATTCCGACGTTTTGAAGCTCATTAGTTAGAATAAATAACTGACAGTCCAGCTCCAGATTTCGCAAATGCATTAATTTTATGACCCTTCATAAGAAGAACTCAAATTCAGCGAGAGACAGGATTTAATAATTAATTCAAAAAAGGGAAACAGGTTCCGCAAAAAATAACAGTTAAAAATACAAATGAGGATGAGGTGAACACACATAGAGTTGAGATTCGCCAGCAACTATTATTGAAGCTGCGTGCGTATGTAATTACATGGTTTTGAATGGAAATAATCTTTAATAAAAATGACGCCAGAATTTAAAACAGTACTTGTTGGATTTATTTATATTTTATTTTCATGCAAATGAGGATGTAAAGGGCCAAATGAGCTACTAATTTGCATTCTAACATTCTAGTGCAGGTGTTGTCCTCATCTGTGTAATTATTTATTGCTTGAGAAAAGTCCCATAGAATAGTCCCAAGTCCAAAGAAATGATTCGGCCTTACTCAACGATAGTGTTGTTGGACCGGGAAAATTTGAAATCTTGTCAGCTTTGAGGGGAAATGCTATTTTTATACGAACGACGTTTAGGGGTCGTGCAAATCTAACGTTATCATTCAGGTGGGTCGTCAAATATGAATTATGCAATCATTGTCACTATATACTTACTTACACAAATCAGAAATTTACATGATTTGCTGTGCACATATTCTCGTAATAAACTCATAAAATTCCTTATCCACGGGTATTTTATAGGGTCACTTAAACAATTAATTCTCCACTCTTTAACTCATCGCAAAGTCAAGGATAAAAAATATTCGATTTTGCCTTTTTAAAGCTAATTTTCTGCTAGATTTTTCCGGGTTTGTTCCCCCCCCCCCCTCAGGCTCAAAACTCTGAATATATATGGCTCAGGGAAGTAGAACAAACTCAGGAGATTCTTGAAACACCGGAATTTTGAGAGATTGTGAATTTGCACTCAAGTTTTTACATTTTGGAGAACATTTGACGCGTTTAAGTAGGAAATTTAAATTGCTTTCAAATGAACCCAACAAGAAATCAAATTATGAAAATTGTATAAGAAAATTTTCTACCGAATGAGGGTATTGAGTATTTTTTTATCGTTGTCCCTACTACAGGATAGTGGGGTTAGACAAATGTTTTTACAAAAAATTCACAACTGTGAAGTGAAGCGAAGTCCGTTTTTTTGTCGGATTTGTAATACAATAATTAAATAATAATAATTATTATTTAATTATTCCCTCCCAATTTATTCAAAGAATAAAGAAGAATTTGTATGGATCGTTCTGAAATTTCCCAGGCATTTCTTATATGTATATCTCCACGTAGAGACATGTGTACATTTTAAGTATGGGGCAGTCTGAGAAACTTTTACAAAGGGAAAAACCTGGTCGTGTAAGTTTTTCCTGATAGTTCCCGGTCCTTTCAAAACTCATCCAAAACACTCTGGCCTTGCTTGCAATAAATTTGTTGGGGATAAATAATTTAATTAATATAAGCACCCAAATTTTAATTTTACGATCAAAGAGTCTCAAAGTGTAACGCAGGGTTATTAATATGCTTCCAATACACCGCGCGTCCAGGAACAATATGATTTAAACAAATAAATCTGCTGAATTTTGATACCGTTAAATTTACACGGCCCCTAAAATAAAAATATTTCAACCCAATTAGCAATATTTATTTAAATTTTCCTCCTGGAAATCCATCTCTAAAATTTTCATGTCTTCAAACGTTCTCATTTTAAACAAAAGGCATATGTGCCCTAATAATTATGTAATAGAAAGGGGGCAAAACATGTGTCCGTAAAAATTCAAATTCCGTAAGGTTTTTACATCTAGGAAGAATTATTACGTAAATATTGTAATCAACATGAAATTATGTCGATGACCAGACTTGATTCCTTTTGGAATGGTGCCTCAAGGGGATTAAATCATCAAAGACGTCCTCATCCCCATACGAAATCAACTCCTGGGTTGTTGTTGACATGATTGGCAATTCTTTCATATTTTTTACTTCAAAAATTTTGATTTGATTTTTTTTTTACTATAGACTTACATTGGTCCTTATATCCTCGGATGAAATCTCTCTGATTGAACTCAACTCAATAATAAACGGTTTCTGAAGGAATTGGATTTCTTTTGGAAGAAATCTAATGGAAGGCTCTTTAAGGCCTCCTGGTTAAAAAAGTAAGGCATTCCTGTCTAATAATTTTTATATTTTTACAGTTTCATATTTAAATATAAAATAATAATTACAGAGATAAAAAAACAGTCAAATGGCAATAATCCCTCTATTTATCAAATTTTCAGGACTATAAATTATTATTGCTGCTCCTCTACTATTTTTTCATTTAATTATATAGGAAGAAGCTCTGGCTCTATCAGAAATTGTGCTATTTGGAAACATAACCCGTAAGTTGGAATATTACATTTTTGAAGCTAGAGTACGTTTGTGGATTGTACCCTTCAAATTTTGATACTTGTTAAAATCTTTAAGTATATAGAGTGTGTATATATACTACAGAGTGTGCACTGTATAATTATATATACAGTTGGATTCGACACGTCTTGATTTTAAAGACCTGTCAGGAGCTTCAAATGAGTTTCGGCTAAATTTACAGTTCGTACTTTTATAAGCTGAAATTCATAAAGACTCTTATTATTAGGTAAAAAAAAATCAAATCAAGCTCTCTGTTATTTTGATGACTGCGGGTTTCTTTTTTCGAAGCTTGTTTCACTGGTTTTAATTCTTTAATTTGCAGCTATACAGACCTATGAGAGATCCGTGTGTGTGTGTGTGTGTGCCGACAACAACAAAAAAAGGAAACTAATAATCTGGACTCTTGGCGATTGTCTGAATTAGGATTGTATGAAATAAGCTTGTGTCAGTATGGCCATCAATGAAAAATAGATGGAATTAAATACAAAAAGAAATTTTATATTCCCAGTGATTAATCACCAGGACCTGATGACTATGATAAGATTCGAAAGACGAAATCATTTTCGAAAACAATTGTGAGTATTGTTTTTGTTACAAGAAAAATAAGATTAATGGAAGCTTATGGAGAAATTACTAAAGATGTGTGTGTGTGTATTGAATGTACTCGGAATTAGATAATAATGATGTGTTTTGTTCCAGAGGTGATTATTAATGGGTTCTTGTATTTTACTTTCCTAATTAAATCAAGCATGGACTCTCATCAGTGAGGTGAATCTCCCAATCTCCGTCTTTCGAATGTGAACATTACAAATAATTGTGAATGTCAGCGGATTATAAATTATTGAGGTGTAGTCTAATAATTAGATATAATTATACATGGACTGTATATGGTTATAACTAAGTTAGTACGAGGGTATGTACGAAGTTGTGAGCAAGTTCAGGGAATTATTTAACTCTCAAAAATTTCCCTTTGATAATTAATCTCCCTCGTTGTCTATGATGATAACCCATTACATCTCTTTTTACTCAAGTTCACACTCAGCCGATATTGTATATGGATAAGTTTTGTGAATGATAGGATGTCGGATGTAAGTATATGTAACTCCTTGTAATTATATGGAGAAGTGTGAGGTAACATGGACGCAGGTCTAACGGAACTTACTACACACATTGGGGATATTACTGGGCTTTAATCCCTTGTTATGGTCCTTATCGGAGGAATAAATCAGATTTTACGGCTAAAAAAAGGAAAATAACAAGAGTTTCTTCATTTCTTTTTTTTTTCTCTCTCTCTCTCTATCCTTACAACCTTCAGAATATCACTTGCTCTGCAGGACGTGCGGTTTCTCGTATATTGGAAAATATGAAGATAGTTCCTTCGTGTGTAAAGTCAGGGTAACACAATATCTATGGCTGCCCTCCCCCTTAGCCCTTATAAAAATCAGTAGTAAAAAATATCACAGTGTCCCAAATCTAAGGACATTTTTACAGGATTTTATAAAACTTGTACGTAACGTAATTATATCTAAACATAAGTAAGTATACTTATAATGAACTAAATCTAAAATTCTGGAAACAGGGTGAAAAACATTTAGATTAGACTAAAGTTTTCGTAGATTTCAAGAAATTTAAAAAAGAATGTACTAATATTTTTTTTACAGAGAATAATTTAAAGTAAATTTTAATAAACTGTTTTAAATACAAATGTTTTATATAGAAGATTATTATTTTCTAGAGTTGTTTAAAAATTTGGATGTTGCTTCGAGTGAAACTGTGTTTTCTGCGGCCATAAAACTGACCTGTATAGGTTAATGTCACAAATTTTCAAAAAATTGAGAGACAATTGCTTTAAAATGGAAGATTATTTTTTGTTTTTTTTTTCTGCGATGTTAGGCAGATAGGGGGGGAGAGCCAGGTTTTTGTGTGACCCTTTCTCCTCACATGTATGGCAAATTGCGAAAACCCAGAACCTCTCAAGTTCAAGTCACTCATCAAGTGTTCTCGTCAGGAGGAAAGTTATAACTCTGGCTGAGCCATTTGAACTTGTTGGTAATTTCTTTTAGGACATATATTCCGGCTCCTCGTTAAAGGATAAATTATAGATGGATGAAACCAGATTTGAAATCGAGTCCGATTAGGAAAAAAATACACGATAGAGAAAGAGAGCCCTTCCCATGGAGTTCCAATCATTACAGTAAAGTTGCATATACGAGGATTTGTTTAATAGCTTTTAGAAACAGTTGACTCTATAATTTATTGACACTTGTAATTTATTGAGGTTACTATCTATAGATATATATTGATTCAATAAACTCTAAAGACAGGAATTGGACGTACATGGATTATACACACGCCTTTGTAAAAGTGTTCTTCATGATTTTCCTTTATTATAACCTATTTGTTCTATGGTTAGCTTCAAATTATAAATTCCTTTCATCCATCATTCCATTTGAAGGTCCATGAAAATTCCTAAATCCAATATGTAAGTATGAAGTATGCCAAGAAATAAATAAAAAAAGTCTCACTCTGCCCCAATTGTTCTAAAACCCTCAGGATTTTCAGGTCAAAGTTAAAATTTCTGAGCTTGTGTATGAAAAATAACAAAACCACTTAATCCACCAAAAATACGAATAGAAATCTAGCTCATCCAAATATTATATCAAATTTTAAAAGCCCTAAACTTTAAATAGAAAAATATCCGCAAATAATTATACAAAACCCTCCTGTGTACACTATACGCAAGCCCAGAAATATTAATTTCTTATCTTGACACTACAATCAAGGGGTGCTCACGAATAGATTCCAATATACTAGTTTAATTGTTCCGTAATTAAAAAATTAATTGACAGAACAACATCATAAATAAATCCTGAGGAATAAAAATGGATGTGCTAAAAACATTTCTTATAATTGCTTAGGTATATTAGTAAATTCATACAGTTTTTGGTGCGTGGACAGTTATCAACGGCTCTCAACCCAAATAATTTTGTCAGGTCCGGTATAAGCAAATAAGGGTCAAGAAATATAAAATGAGAGGTACTATATAATGACTGATGTGATGAGGACTGTTTGTCAAAAAAGTAGGAATGTAATTACACACGAAAACAGAATATATGTTGAAAAATTTGAGACTCATCGTGCAGATCACATGTCGGGATTGTAAATTGGGACTATGTCCAAACGCGTGAGATAAACAATGATAATTCATGTGATACGAATAGTTCCTTCAGGAATCTCCGATCAAGACATCTGATTGTCCCTGTGTAACCTGACCTCATGCCTCATGTAAATCACGATCTGGGCATTGTATCCCTTCCCGTGTTTTTCTTTTTTGTTTTGTTTTTTTTTTGTGATTGCGTGGGAAATATAATAAGATACATATTTATTCAGATGCTGAAACTATAAGTATCATCTTTACCCTGATGAGTATCAATGACATTGTATCTTTTTCCTCGCGAACTGTTTTTATATACACCTACTATTATGATATGAGTCCCTACAAAATTACATGTCTTTTGTACGCAATTAAATGCTGCATGAAAGCTCTCCCAAACGCTTTTCTATGGGACTGTATTTAAAAGGAAAAAAAAAGATTTCACACAATAATTCATCTTTTCATCAGGAGGCGGGACGCTTCCTTGGCCACTCGCCATAAGAAATGAATGGGAAGGTATCCTAAGGTGCTGGTTCTAATTTCAGCTTAGATAAGCACCCACATGTATGTAGATTACATGGTATGGTAAATCCATACTATGTGATTATATGTATGTACACGTTGGATTTGAAGCCCAAACTTAGCACGAGACTTTGATAAGATGGTCGAGGAATAAGCTCATCTGCATATATCCTATACGTCTTATAGTTGTAAAATGTCCATCAACTGTCGACACTCGTGATCTTATTTAGCTCCACACTTTTTGAGGCATTGAAACAATCCCCTCACTCAGTCATCTTCCTTGTAATCAACAGCACCCAAATTTTCAGAGGCACACTATTCAAGGGAGCTCATGCACATTTTTCCACACGATTCCTATTAGAGAATTGTGAAACCCTGGATTGGAAAGTAATTGCAATCTAATCACTGATACCTGTCAATCTTCTCAAGTCCTGTATAGAGCTGTACACTAAATTTAATTATTTACATAATTAAGATATGCCCTATAATTTCTGAGTTATTTTTATATAGACGCGTACATACATATGGGCAATCATTGAATGACATTCCTACAAGAAAGGAGTTTTTGCTCCTTTTAGGGTTCCTTTCATACATATGTCGATGCAGTGTGTCATTATTTTTGGAATAAGTCTCGTTTGGCACTTTTGCTAATTCCAATAATTTATCAATTATAATTACGAGCTTTGATTTACTATACAGTTGTTAGCACTTTTATAATCATTGGATATTATTCGAAAAGTAAGTGTTTATTTGCATGACGTGTGGTCTCTCAGGATGAGAATGTTTTCAGGGGCAGCAGGCTCTGCAGCACATTCGACCTTTGATTTCGCTTCATACTATTATAATTATTGCATTTGTCAATTTGAGATATTAATAAAAGTATTGTCGATTTAAGATTTTGAAAATTGTTGGGATAGAAAATAATTATTGGGAATCAAACTTTTGGGGATTGAAATTTGTTAGGATAAAAATCTGCTGGTATTCGAATTATTATTGTTGGGATTAAATTCTGTTGGGATTCAAATTTGTGGGAAATGAAATTTGTTGAGATTAAAATTTACTGGGATTAAAATCTGTCGTTTTTCTTCGTGGGGGCTGAAATTTGTTGGGATTAAAATATCTGTCGTTTTTCAAATTTATGGGAATAAAATTTGTAGGGATTAAAATCTGCCATTTCTCAAATTTTTAAGGACTGAAATTTGTTGGGATTCAAAATTGTTGGGCCATTGATTTAAAAAAGAGGAAGTTAGCGATCCTAAAGGATTAGTACGCACTTTTATTATGCCTCAGGGCATATATTGTAAATAATTCCACAAAAGTAAATATAATTATTAGCCATTGACGAACTAAATGCATGCGTATCAATTTAGCAGGAAATTAGCCATCGGGTTTACAAAGCAAGTTTTAAAATAACACACGCAGAGATACAAGGGCATATATAAATAAGCACAGAAAAAGCGTATGCTGATTGACTATAGAGTGAGTTGAAATTCTGTCGGTCAGACAGAATGAATGCGTCCTCTTGTTATTTATAGGGTCTTATATCTGTTACAGAGTGACTGCTATTTATATGGGACTGACACTCAAGGAAATTTGCATTTAGCACATCGCTACTCGATTGCTTGGATGTGTGGTCAAGCCCTTCAGAAATTTACAACCCTTTCTATGTATATGGAGACTGGTTGGATAGGATGGACGGATCCTGCATACTACGCTTCCATTGGGATAATTATAGTAAGTCGTTAATTTCCATACAGCTGTAAATACTCGCTGTAAATTACCTTTTGATATATATTATTATGAGCAGGGGAGGGTTGATAGTGGACAAACTTGTATTGCAGTTCCAAGTTCCAACTACCGCAGTCGTGGGAATACTGCATGAGGGACCGAATAGGAACAGCTGAGTGAGAGGATGTCTAACAATAGCTGGGATATGACAGAGATCTTATATACGGTGTCAAATTGGAAAATAACTTGGCTCTCTGAGTGATGACCACCTTTGCATACTAATCCCAAGCTCTGGCAGTTATTTGACTCATAAGACAGAGGGACGTCTATATCTGAACCTAAATACATACACACTATACGTCTGTAATTATATGAGGAAAGGCCAGACAGGTGAATCACACAGTGGTTACATTTCCCTATACGTAAAATACAGTACCTATGTAAATATGTAAGTAAATAATTTTTGTAGCACTCACATACCTAGGGGATACGCGTATATCTTATACATATGTATCTATCATATACCATGATCTCTGTCTATACCCCAAGCGAAAAGTGAAAGAATCTTAAGAGTCAATACTCATGAAGGAAGAATCTTGACTGATGTATGTTCCTCAAGAAAAAAAAAATTTTTTTTGGAGTGTTTATAAGCAAACTTAATACAATATTGCGAACATGCTCAGATCACTTATTCATATAGGTTTTTGTATTGTGAAAATCCTCCAACTACATATACCTTTACCATAAATGACTACGTATAGCTGTCATTATTACTCTGCAACAACTACAGAAATCTTAGGAGCACACACACACAACACAAGTTCAAAACCTGCCGTGTCTAGTCTCTGCATTAGTTCAAGTTTAAATGGTAAAGGAGTTAAAGTCACCCAACCAGGCAGGCAAGGAGGCAGGCAGGCAGGCCAGAGAGATGCTACATCTTCTTCTTCTCTTTTTCTTCATCCCTCCTATAACTCTACTATACAATATACCTACCTTCCGTTTAGATGGACAGAGGAGTGAGTACGAGCATGCAAGCCCCAAATAACGGTCAGTAGGTTTCTGAGTCTCCAACAGGAAATACAAGGAGATTCTTTCTCCTTAAAAATTTCAAACGTTTTTACTTTTTCAAAATATTTTCCATTTTGAAAACACATTGTAAAAAAATTTTAAATACAGCTTGGTTACAAATTTCACCTTTGTATTTGGTCCCAAATTTCTTCAAATACTGACGCAGTTACTCAAATTTAATAGTTTATAGCTAAATCCTGGCTTATGAAGTTAACGGGCCAAAAATTGACTGTAGATTTTGTCACAAGTGAATTTTTTGGGGAAATTTTCCCCTCAAGTAAATTTTGGGGAAATTTTGTCGTAAATACATTCCGGCGAAATTCTGTCGTAAATACATTCCGGCGAAATTCTGTCGCAAATACATTCCGGAGAAATTCTGTTGCAAATATATTTTGGGGAAATTCTCTCTCTCTCTCTCTCTCTATGTTAAATTTCGAGGAAATTTTGTTCAAGCAAATTTCGGACAATTTTTACCGTAAATAAATTCTGGGAAATTGTTTTTTGAAATATTGGGGAAAATATTTGAAAATTCTGCAAAATATTAAATACTTTCCAAAAAATATAGCATATTTTGTGTGTTTTGAAGGAACCAGGAAATAAAGAGAAAAGATATATTTTTCTCACGTTACTTCCAAACGGACGGAACAAACTAATCCCAGGGCACGTAAAAGCCGGGAGGAGTGGTTGCAGAAAGAGGACAGTGCCAAAGTATTACAAAACAGAGGCAATTTTTATTCCATTGGGACTTGTCAAAATTCCGGTTTCTACATCTACAGAGAGCTCACGACGTGAAAATAACTTTTACCGTGGTAACTATTCAAGCCGGCTTCAAACTGGCCTTTGACATTATAGTGCCTTCAGGAACACTAATTGGTAGTGATTCTATTCTGAGTTCTATCATTGTCAGGTTAACGTCTTCACGTAAACAACAACACTACGGAAATAAGAGCTAAATAAATGTATGTACCTCCGAGTAAAAAAAAATAAATACATGTTCGGATAGTGACCAGGACTCAACGACAGGAGCAAAGAAGGGATTTGGTCTGTGTGTGTGAACCAGAAGGAGAGAAGTAGGTAACAATTTGAAATCACGTAATATTTCAGAGTATAAGTTGTCGAGTGAGTTTGTTGGGGATTGTTGGTGAAGGCAGAAAACAAGGACGTAATTTTATGAAGACGTTTTTCTACATTTTCTGGGTTCAAAGTGTTCCACAGCTTGTGTATAAGTACGTATATGTGTGTGCGTGTGAGTGGTGTGTGTTACTCTGCCCTACGAGATTATTTTTTCAATGCTGTCAGCAACTCCGTACAGATCTATACAATTCTATGTGTTGGGTATGTGCTACTGAATTTAATTTTTTAATCGTAACACTCAGCCTTCCCCAAGTGTGTTCAATTTGTAGTTGCTAAAAAGCAGCAAGCCCGTAAAAATATCAGGGTTGAATATTTTGACAGATTTGGTTATCCGCAAATTGAGCAGAATAGTATAAATTCTAATTTGACATTTATCTACCTGGGCTGACGGTAATAGTTGTTGCAGGTGCAATCCTCGGCAGTGGGTTTGTGAGTCAGTGGTGTGAGTAAAGAATAATGTGAGGAGTGTTTGCGGGAGGTCAGCTCAAATTTATAGTGTGTCTAATGGAAGATTTCCCAATATGAAGAAATCTGCGGACGTCGGAGCCATGACAGAAGGCAAGGTCAGTGAGGAGAGGAGGAGATGGGAAATTTTGCCCAGATCCAGGAGGAGGAGAGGGAGGTCCCTGAATTTTTCCTGTTTAACAAGTGTGCTTATTTGTGTAGTTTTAACTTTAATTTTAGACACAAGTGAGGTTAAGGGTATTTGTGTGTGGCAAAGAGGTGGGGGTTTCAGACTTGCCTGTGGCTTCAGGCAGTCTGGACTCTTCCGGTTGAGGAGCCTCGGAGGACTGAAGGGTTGGGCCGGAGCTGGTTTTACTATTGGGGATGAAGATGGCTTTAAAGATTCATTGAGTAATGCGGATACTCAGAAAAAATCTCAAAGCCCGCAGCAGCCTAATCAACAGCAACAACAACAATTACTGTTACAGCAGAGACAACAGCATCAGCTCCAACAGCAACAACAACAGTATTTAAGGCAGCAGCAGTTGTTACAGCAACAGCAAATACAGCAACAACAGCAGCAGCAACAGCAACAACAACAGCAGCAGCAGCAACAGCAGCAACAACAACAACAGCAAGCTCAAAGAGGACTCTTTGGCTTTGCAATCCCTCAGCAAAATAAAAACCAAAATATTTTCAGCCTAGCAAATTTACTAGGTCAAGCTAGTAATGTTGATACGAAGAATTCGGATGATACACCGGAAGCCCTGGCGGCAGCTGCTCTGCAAAACTTACCCCTGGAAGAGTTGCAGCGGTTGTCTCAGCAGCAAAAACAAATGCAGAAGCAACGGGATGCGCAGAAGGCGCAGGATCAACTACAGGCGCAATCGCAACTTGACGCACAAAAAGACCATGAGGATGTGCAGAAGCGCCAACAGGAAATGCAGAAGGAGCTGGATGAGCAAAAGCGGGTGCAGCAAGCCCAAAGACAGCAGAAGTTGAAAGAACAAATTGCGCAGCAGCAACAAAATATGCAACAGCAGCATGTTGTCCAAGGTCGACATCAACAGTTGTCGAAACAAAAACAGTTGCAACAACAAATCCAACAACAGCAGCTCCATCAGCAGATTCAACAAAACCAGCATTTGCAAACTGTTCAACCAGGGTTGGCTCTGTCATCGAGTCAGCTGGAAACGTTAGGAAGGACGGGGTTGCAAAAGCGCTCAAGTAAGTGGCGCTGGCCCAGCATGTTCACTCAGAACAAGCGACGGGGTCAGCAACAGCCAGGGATGCAAGGAGGGTATATGCCGATGCAGCCAGGACCTTCACAAATGCAACCTGGACCTATGCCGATGCAACCTAGACCATCACCAATGCAGCCCGGGCAGATGCAAATGCAGCCTAGACCATCACCGATGCAAGGAGGGCCGATGCCAATGCAGCCCAGACCATCGCCGATGCAACCAGGACCAATGCAAATGCAGGAAGGCATGCAACAGCGAAACCCACCTAAAGGTCTACTGAAATCATTTGGAATCGGACGTCGTCCTTTCAAGTCACCTCCAAATCGACAGATTCCTCGGCCTCCTCCTCCGAATGCTTTACACCCGATGCCTAATAACTACCCAAATATAGACCCCTCGAAAGTTTACCCCCAACGTCAGGGTCTTCCATACTTTAACCCCATCCCTGGGGCAGATGAGGATCCCCTCCTAGCTCAAGAAAATTCTCATTTGAATCCCCGCCCTTACGGTCTGAAGTTACTAGAGGGCTCTGAAAATTACGGAACTAAATTCACAATTCAACAACTCCCGCCCAGTGCTCCTGAACTCACGGAAGAAGAACTAGCTACAGCTGGTTACGATACTAATGTTTTCCCTGACATTTATTTCACTACAACAACTCCCAAAGACAAACGTCGTCCCGGCTCAAATCCCTCGCTAGAGGACGGTTCCGATGCCACGACGGCGAAATCAAGGTTGAAAAAAGTTCGGGTCATTAAGCATCGCGAAAGATCAAAGAAGAATAGGAAAAAGACTGCCACTGACAGTCCTTCCGAGGAACTCTCCGAAGAAACTGCATCGACCAGTCCGACAACGACTTCCACAAGCACGCAAACTACAACTCAGTCAACCACAACAACCCTGTCAACAGAACCAAGCACCACCGTTGGACATTCCAAAGGAGCCGATGATCAGGATCAAAATTCGTTCAACCAAATTGAATCTCATCGGGAGGAACACAATTCTCGAGACCCCCTTTTCAAGCCCGCTAACGTCCCTGATTTTGAAGATCAGGAAGATATTAAACCTCACACGCCCAATTTAAATTCACATTATGACCACCATTTAAACCATTACAACGTCCAAGACAAAAATCCAGATCATTTTCGTGAAATCATTCGCTCGGCCTCAGCAGAAGAGCGGGATCGGAATTTGAAAATTTTATCCATGCTGGGCATCACAACAACAACAACAACAACAACTTCCACTACGGAGAACCCAATATTCGAGCAAAAACCTGATCCCAAGCACATCCTCCCGCTAATAAAATCTGGCTACGATCCCCGCTACCCTCCGGACCATCCCGTCAACCAAGAAAAACTACGGTACTTAACCAGCACCACAACAACCCGGAAGCCATTTTTTACTCAAAGCAACTTCTACGACCCACGAAATCATTTTAGCAAAATCAAACCCGACCCCTCAACAGAGGTAACTTTAGAAACCCCACAATTGGCCTCAGCTCAAGCCATGCTCAATAAGACCCGCACTTACAACGACCAGTTCTACTCCCACTACAACCGCAACAAGGTGAGCGTACCAGACCAGGAGGAATCTGACACATTCTGGTATCACTCCGCCACTGTCAACGATTACCTCAAGAAAGTCTCCCCTGAGACCTTCGGCTCAAATTACTGGAAGTCCTTAGATCTCCCCGGAACATTCTCAACGACAGTCTCCAGCACCATGAACGTCCATACCTCACCACCATCCCCCCCTGAAACAACCTCCTCCCGAGGCTTCATCGGAATCTACACCAAGCTCGACCCAGAATCCTCAGAACTAGCCAAACGAACCCAGAAATGGAGCGGAATCAATAATTCCTCCGACAGATACGCCAACGGAGACTGGGACTCGAGCAGGTTCTACAAAAATTACGAAAAATCCGATCGGTTCGGACCCGCCGTTGATTTCGTTACCAGCAAAGTCACCTCCCTCCCAGATGCCACAACTCTTCTGAGCCCTGCAACGGAAACAACCGTAGCTTGGTGGAAGACCTCCACGACTACGCCAAGACCAACCACAACGGAGCGAACAACAACTCCAGCTCCCACAACTTCCTCAACTACCACCACCCAGAAGTTACCCACCTTCGTAATCAGCTTTGACCCAACACAAGCTCCAGCCCCAGCACCAGCTCCAGTCTGGCGTCAACCCAAGGCAACCACCACGCCTACAACAACAACTTCAACAACAACAACAACAGAAACGTCCACGACCAAGAAGAGCTCCAAGAAAAAACACCGGCATAGAATCCGCTATAAAGTCCGAACAACTCCTGCTACAACAACAACAACTACAATTACACCTACAACAACCCCTCCTCCTCCTCCCCTCCCAGAAGAAAATTTCCCAAACAACGAAGATGACCAAAACTACCCTTCTTACTATGACAGTGACTTTTCTACAAGTGAGAATTCAATAATCCCCATCGAACAATCTCCTCCAAGTCCATCAAATTTCCAAACCTTCCCAGAACAATCTCAATCTGACCCTGACGAAGAGAACCAAGTTCCAACAGAAATTCCGGAACCTCCAAACAATCCAAACGATGATGAGAGAATCTTCGACAGTCCTTTCTCATCCCCAGGATTTTTAAAACCAATATCCGAGGAGATGAGACCCGATCCTCTGCATAGATTCATTGCCCCCAGCAGCAGCTCCAACAACCTTAACAAGTTCCTCTCTCAAGTGAACTCCGTCCAGTCCGAAGAGTCTTACCTTGTTCTGAAGCCCGACCCAAACAACGAACCGGATGAAGATGAGCCACAAGAGTACATTATTCCTAAAGGTTAGATTTATCATCCTTTAAAAAAAAAGATTTTGCTTCTTATTACTCATCTAGGCCAATTGTCTGAGCTTTCTCTCAATTTCCTTTCAAAAAAAAAATTTCAGTTTCTTCTGACGCATACACACACACACGCTCCGATCGAGGATTTCTTATTGTTATAGTTTCAATGCACACAGACGCTTTTGCTTATACCTAGCGTAACCAGAGGAGGGGAGGATAGGTGGTTGAATAGAATAGAATATATACATTGTAAAAATAAACTTTTATTTGCTCAAATGAACTCACACTCAAACTCATGATCTCAAATTTTTTCCCCCTTGTTCATAGTAAAAGACGCTGATGATGAGAGGTGACCTCAATTTTTTTTTCCACACAACAAACATAAACCCGCAGCACCTTCCCTCATTGTTACACTTATTGATTTACTTATTTCTTTTATCCCTGCATGCACATGAGGATGCACCTAATTTATACATGTAGATACACATATCAACATACATACGCTCTCACACAACAGGGCTTCCCCAAGCAGAAACTCTAAAAACTTTCTACGAATTTGGGGTGGAAAAAAATAACATTAAATAATCAAATAAAACTGGATTTTTCCCTCTAATTGCTTTCAATTTTCTTTTCCTATGTATATTTATATATATGTATGTACCTTCCCGAAAATCCCATCTGAATTTTAAAGGTTGGGCCATAAAAAAATAAAAAGGAAAAATAATTGGCTACGGTTTAATCCAAGATTCCCACCAAGAGATTTGATCCTAAAAATTTTTTCCCTTTCAAAGAAACTACTTTGTTTACATTCACTTCCCAAGGAGGGATTAACTGTAATAATTCTGTTATTGGGATGTGCACATGAACGTGTGTGATTACATGAACGTACATATGTACATATATCTGTACGTATTCTATTGTATCCTCCTCCGCCTTTGTAAATTGAAGATCTTCACTACAAGTTTTTATTCGTATATGTAAATAGCATTCCTTTGAATTGGCCCTGAGCCTCAGTTGTAGAATTGAATGGGTGTGTGGGAAAGAGGATAGGATTTAGGGAAGAGAAAGATGGGCAAAAAGGTAACTAAACGTGCAAATCAATTTGGAACGCTTCACTGAAGAATACACAAAAGCAGGGGGACATACATATATACATACGCAGGAGCAAAAAATCCCAATAAGATTAATTATTAGGACTTCTCCCACCCCAGTCTCAGTGACAGTGACGTTGCGAATTGCAGCCAAATATTTAACCGGCACTTCAGAATTTATTTAATAATTAATCATTTCTCTTTACCTGTCTACTTTTGAACTTGGCAGAGAATTTTTTAAACTGAGTCAAGTCCGAACGTTTAAGAAACAACGGAGATCATTTGTATAAGAAGCTTTAGAAATTGCAAGAAATTCTTCTTCAAAATCTCCTACATTAAATACATACATTCAAAATCTATATGCTTTAATATTGACAGATCCACAAATCAATATGTTCCTTAAAGCAATTATAATTTTTTAAATTGTCCCTGCAGTGATGTGAACAATAATTGTATTGAAGACCCTGAACTTCCCCTGCAGTTGTCTCTTATTAGGGATAATTGTGAATTTTTAATGACAAGAGCAAAAGGAATTATTAAAGTGTTATATGAAGTGTTAAATGGTTGGGAAGAAAATCTTCGTATTTTGCCAGTGTCAATGAATGAGTTCCCAAAGGAGTGAGGAAATGGTCATGGCCAAAAGCCACCTGCACTCATGGGATGCGTCTCAATGATCCCTATTTAAAAATTCACACTTGACTTGCAAAGCAATGCCGAAACATTTTTGACAAGACGACTGCTTAACCCTGCGGCTTTGTACATCAAGCAAAATATTAGCTGTAGGTTTATAAATGTATAGTGTGGTTGGTAAGGCTCATGGTAGGTAGAGTTGACCCTTTACCTAAGCTATGGAGTCCTATGAACTGTCTGTATATTTCTCACTGTGCCCCAAAGAGCCCCTTTAAAATTGTAACCTCTTCGAGATTGCATTCCCTAAATTGATTCATATTACAATCAAATTTTATCTCACATTAGAATTGTGTTTAGAAGGGACACTTATATACTAAAAAATTCGTTTAATGGATTTTTTTTGCAAAATGTACAGAATCTTCTCCTTTAACCCCAATGCTAATTTTTCTATTTAAACAAAAAAGTTACCAGTACAAATTGTGTTTTAAGGTCCTTATGTTAGATATGTAGTGGGGATTGTTCCTAAATGCCAGAGAGGGCTTTAAAAAAGTAATTTTCGAGTGTAATAAGATTGACTTGAACTGGTTTCGTCAGTGAGTCTTATATTCTCTCAACATTGCAGAAGCCATTACCATCATTGTGGATTAGTGGAGAAGGTTTTGGAGATTAAAAGGAATTTTTTCCCATACAAAAACTGAGAAAATGAGTGCCGCCTTATCCACGGTGTTCCTTCATATATATGCACTAAGCCCTCATTTAATAAGCTCACGTCTGTTTTTTTCACAGGGAGTCTCAACAGTAAACAGAGGCACGTTTTTTCTATATATGAAGTAATTACAGAGTGGGTGTGTGTGTGTGTGAGTGTGTGTATAGTATGTATATAGAAAATAGACTTGCTCTTAATATACTGTGGGCTAACAATAAGTACAAGCTTAAACTTCCATGCCTTTTATGTCTGTAAATGTTCATTGTGTGTGTGTGTGTGTGTGAGTGTGTGCGTAATAAAGGGACAGACGGAGGGAGGTTGTGTACAAAAAATTACTTTTTCACTCTTTTGCTAATGTTCTCACAAATCAGTTTGACGGTGCTCATCCGCTGTGAAAAGATAAATGTGGTGGAGGCACCCATGTAAATGGGGAGAGGCACCTGGGGAATTAGATTTAATTTGGAGCGATCTGTAAGGATGTCTCTCATTGCCCCATCCGTATCTACTTTAACGAATGTTTTATCCCTATTGTTGACAATTTACCACAAATGCTCTAGATTTGCAAATAAATAAGATTTGACTTCCTCGCCCAAATTGTATCCTTGCAAAGTTTCGTATTGGGACATTTAGTACAGGCAGGGTCAAGGGTCTGTTTAAGGAAATTTTTTGTAAATACAATTTACAATTTATTCTCTTGTAATAAGATTTTTGGACTGAATAAATTTAAGCATTTTTGGGGATTCTTGTTAGGCTAATCCCGGCGGGTGGTATTTGTCTTTTTGGAATGCTCTAAAGTAGGAAAGACCAAATAAATAGTCAACCCCAAGGCAGAGGAACATATTTGGGGGAGAAGGTTATACTCATATATGAAAATAAACTGTGATAATATACAAGTGGAAGCGGAATTAGAAACAAGGGCATAGAGTGAGGATAAAAAAAATTATTGACGCTTAAATTTATTCTGACTTGAGGGTTCCTCAAAGCAAAAAAAACTAATCAGGGCTTACGGCATGACCAACAACCCTTGCAGGGGAAGTTTAACCTTAAAAATACCTTCGCAAAAATACCTTTTAAATACCGCTTTTAATTATCATTGCTCTGAATGGAGCGGGGGGCTTAAAAGGAAAGTACATTCTTGCCTTTGTGAGGGAAAATGTGAGGAATTCCTTTGAAAAGCTTATATTCTTAATTGGCCATCAATAAAGATAATGGCTCAGCAGGGGGGAATTATTGTAATAATGTGTTTTTAAATTGTATATTTTATTGGCTCCTTCCTTTGACAGTGCCAATGAGTTCACAGAGGGATGAGGAAATGGAGGAGAATGGAGAGGAAAAAGAAGATCATCCCCGAAGACCACATCCGTTAGCGTTCCCTGAGACGGACACACCTTCAACCTACCATCCACATTTGCATGCGAACAGGCAAAGGCCAGTGGTCTCACAATCCCCTAATGACCAGTATGAGTATGAGCAGGGGGACTTATTGGAGACAGAGAATGAGGAGAATCTTTTCTCAGAAAAATCAAAGGTGGGCATGTCCGGGGACGACGAGGAGGGAGTGCGACAACGGATCAGGTTCCCAGTGCCATCTGGTGTCTTCACCGCACCTGATGACACTGAAGTTCCGAAAGGAGAGTATCCTACAACGAGACCGATTCAGCTGCCGAAGTTATCTTTAAATCCCCCGCCGATCCCGGAGGTTAATGAAATTCTAATGAAGCCGAAGGATGAAGGGAAGAAACAGAAAGTAATACCTAATTTGAGCTTCCAACCACCCCCACCGTCCCAGTATCAAATGTATGGGGCTTTTCAGCCGGCGGAGATACCAAATGGGCCAAAGTTTCAAGGGTTTTTGCCACCGGGTCAGAGCAGGCCTGCGCCACAGAAAATTCCGTTGCCTCCTGGAGTTATGCCCCTGCCACCAGGGGCAGTTCCTATCCCTAGGCCGCAAGGAAATGGGCCGGCATTGCAAAATCCACGGAATCCACAATTGTACAATGCTGGTCCAAGACCACAACCCCCGGCGCTAAATAATGGACCATCTGGTTTTCACAGTGGGCAAGCTGGAATGAATGGGGGACCAGCTGGTTTCCGAAATGAGGGACCTTCAAATGGAAATGGGCCACATTCACATGGTAATGGGGCACCTTCACATGGTAATGGGGCACCTTCAATGGGTAATGGACCACACTCAGGGGGTAACGGACCACATTCTATGAATGTTGGACCCCCCTCGATGAATAACGGACCACATTCCAAGAATAATGGTCCCCCGTCCATGAATAACGGACCCCTTTCATTTTTTAATGGGCAGCCGATTTTAAATAACGGCCGGTCAGGGTCACCTTTAGGGCCAATGCCACCACACCAGGGTCCATCCCAAAATCAAAATTTTCACCCTCCCATTCAAAATAGTGTAGGGCCATCTAATCAGAAACCTTACCCACCTATGAACCGTGGCCCCCCGTCCGGGTCCCAGCCTCACCCTCAAGGGCCAGCCCAAAAGTTCACAAGAATGCCATTCAACCCTCACCAAAGGAATTCCGGACACTCGACGCATACACCATTGAGACATTATAGCCCCATGACGAGACCCCCGGGCAATAACCCTAATATGATCGCCCCTCCTGGCCCACCCTCTCCTAACATGCTTGGTGGGAATGCACCTCCGAAGTTGATTCATATGCGACCAGGGAACAAGCTTTTACAAGATTTCAAAAATATTCACTACCCCAAAATGGAGTCACCCACCACCCCAATCCCTATCATCACTTCTGAAAGGCCCCTCACTGAAAAAGAGTCCGTACTGAAAGCCTTAGAGACTTTGAGTAAGGTGAACAGCGACGTCATTCAGTCTATCGTGCATGAGAAATTGGGGGTTCCTAAACCCAGCACCACGGCCACTACAACAGCAACTACAACAACAACAACTACAGAAACCACCACTACGCCCACTACTACCACAACCCCAACAACAACTACCACTCAATCCACAACAAATCAGGCACGCCCAACCACAACTGCACCGCCCTTACTGCACCAAATGGCTTCCAAACTTGCCCCTTATCTATCCCCCACAATGGAATCAAATTTACTGGACAGGCCCCCTCAAAATACGAAGGCAGAGAGTGTGAGCCTATCCACTGATGCCATTTCCTCTCTATTTTCCCCCGCATCCGCCAAACCAGATGCCCCTAAGCCTTTATCCAATCCCAGTAAATTCATTCCCCCCACCTTTGAGGAACACATAAATGAAGCGATTCGGAAAAAGCAGCATCTACTTCAACTCCAACAGCAGCTCAAACTCAAACAACCCACCCCGAGCCAGCCCAGCCCAGAAATTCTAAAAACCCTCTCCCAAATTGCCAGTAGGCTCAAGGCCCCCGACTTCCTTCAGCCCAACCGTACCTACACTGCAGCTCAAATTGACACCATGCGTAAACTCCTTGCACTAAATAAACTGGAGGAAGCTTTAAAACAAGGGAAATCACCTGATCTGGCCTCCATCCAGCAAAACAATGACCTGAGCACCAGCAGCAACAATTGGAAGCCAGCTGTAAATGCCCCCACGATCCCCAACAATATGCTTCTGCACAAAATCAACTCCATGAGCTCGGCAAATAATTTAAATACTAATCAATTACAAAGCCAAGCCAACCATCTACTACGTACCCAGCAATTAAGCAACTTCCTCAAAGCAAATAACCTCAATTTGAACCACTTCAATAAAAATAATCATCATCAGACCGTACAAAATACGCCAATTCAAAGCACTGCACAAACTCCTACTAATGCCCTAATTCAGAGCAACAATCAAGTTCAAAATGCCCTTGCAAACATTCCGACACTCCTGGCCCTTAAAGCGATGGCACTTCAGAAAGCGCAAAACATCAGGCCCACCCCTGAGGTGGTCCTTCCGCAGCAAAATATGCAGCGCAGGGATGAGTCTGGCCTGAGTCGGAGCAATAGCAATGGAAATAACGCCCCCTCTATTGACCTCTCGGCTATTCTTGCCTCACCCAGCCCTATAATGCTCAAATTTCCGGAGGTCAGTCCCGCAATACCTTTTAATACTGCAGTGCACTCTCTCTTCAAAAGTTTCTCAGAAAGTTTCAAAGGTTTCAGACCTTTTCGATATCTTCGTACCTTAAAGACGAAAATTAAAATTGCAAAATTTTTAAACGTACAATATTTAGACAAATTTTTCCAGAGTGCCCCAATTTGTCCACCTCCTTCGTTACAAGAGCTTCTCGAAGCTTCTAAAGAGAGCGACACTGCATATATTTACAAATTAATTAATTTGGAGATTTTATGTAGATAGAAATGCAAACATTTTTTTAATTAAAATGATTTTTTTATTAGCATTCCCAAAATAATTGGATGCCCCGCTCGAGACTGATAGACGTTAAAAATGCTCCCAAGTCTTTCTACCCCGGAGATTCAATTTTGAAATTCGACGAGAATGAAAATCTCTTTACGGACTTCCAGTGCGAAAGTCAAAAATATTTCCCGGGACTGTATGCGGATCCTAATTTATCCTGCAAGGTAAAACTAATTAAAAATTTAGGACTACAGTATAATCTTCAAAAAAATATCTGAGGGAGTTTAAAATTTACACTAAAATTTTCTGAATCTGATATACTTATGCTTCTGCCACTGCTAAAATTGTAAGTTACGTATTTTAAGAGTACAGTATTAAGGAACGTGCTGGAGGTTTTGAGGGCATTTTTCCAAGAATAATTAAAATTAATGGATATAATTTAAAATATAAAGATATAAAGGTAAGAAATGAAGATATTTGACACGTAGAGCGTTACAGAGCTGTCAGACATCCCCAATGTCTACAGCAGCGTCATATCATATTTCACGCCTAAAGACATTCTTTTTTTCAGCCCTAGATCTTCTAAATATTAGTTTCACAGGTAATTTTGAATGCCTATAATAATTATAAATAATTATATATATAAGCGCGTGCACTCTAACCCTAAGGCAATTTTGCGTTACGGCTTGTGCTCCTATAGAATTCTGTATATTATTTTATATATATAATTATACATATAAATACAAGACGCCTCAAAACCTTTTTCAGTGCCCCTATAAGACCATTCAGATTTTAAGGGATCAAATCCGGGCTCTGCCTAAAGAACTTGACCACTGTCAGTTCAAAAATTTATCTCCACCAATGAAACAAATTTCAGAAGATCTGGAAGAAAATTCTACAAAAATTTGAGGAATCCAATATGTTTTTTACTGGAGATTCGTAGGGGGCAAGAAATGATTGTAAGGTGCCTTGTCACCTGTACACAGATTTATTCTGGCAGTATTTCTAGAGGACAGTAGTGTAGGTTTCGTCCCTACGTCTTGAAGCCCCGTGTTAATTGCTCGACTCTTCCTGAGAGAGCACATTAAAGGTGCAATTATCTCTCCGAGCCAACTTGGTTTTTGTCACTAGCCATTAGCATGGAGTAGTTAATCATCTCTTTTTTTTTTCTTTTTTTTTTTAAACTTCCAACACACGCAGTCTTATAGACTATAATTCTGTGTATACTCCTTTAAAATAATATTGATACACTTTAATGTGTCTAGAGACTCTAAGCCTTCATAGGATTAGCTTTTGTACTAACTAAGTAAGTGAAAGATCCTGTGTGACAGATGCGTGTACGCTATATGTTCAAACCATAGGATATCTACATAATGACACTATACGGATTATGACAGAAAGGACATAAATTGATGTTGATGTTATGTAGGAATTCAGTCACAGTCTGTTTACAATTTTTTTCCCGTTCCTTCAACTCCTCTCATCCTCATCCATTTTTGGAGACTGATGTCTTCTCCTCTGGGAACCGTCGGCACTTTTTTGAGAAATTCAGGAGTTCATTTTTTGTATCTTCCCTGAACACATTTTTTGTGAGGAACTTCAGGATAAATAACACTACGAGGGCCGAAATATGTGTTTTTATTAATTAGCCTGGGTGTAAATGACCAGGGTGGAGATTTATGGGGATGTAATTATTAAGGGATACATACATAGTTTTTACTATTAGAAATAACCCCTACATGTTCTCAATATAATTTAACATTTAAGGCTTGTGTTTTGGTGTTGATGAGGGATGAGATGAGTTTCTTCAGAAATTTAGCTTCTCCAACGGTTTAACTATATACGAGTAATTCTTTTGTCTGTAGGATTTATGAGGTAATAAAATTCCTCCGTAGCTGCAAACAATATCACAAAGTGATACAAACTTTGTACTTTTACATTTTAAGAAGAATCCCATACCGGATTAGGCTTGACTGGGGTCGTATTTCGTTTTTATTGTGAATTGTTTTGTTTCAAAGGGCTTTGAATAATGAGTCTTCTTACATTTTTGTATTTTTTCTTCTGAATTTCAGGTGTTTCACCTTTGCGCTAAAACTGACTCCGGCTATGTCCGCAAGACTTTCCGTTGTCCCCAGGAGACTGTCTTTGACCAAGAGGTACATATTTAATCAAAACAATTCCAGAAGGAAACTCTGAAAATACATTCATACAAGTATATTATTAAATGTAGAATTTTTTATTGTAAATTTTAATTTTAATTCCAGGTCCTCCGATGCAACTGGAACTTGTACGTGGACTGTTCTGGAGCCGAGAACAAGTACCACTTTAACAAGTACCTTTCCCAGAGCTTCCAATTTCTCCGGATCCTCGGAGAATTTTCTGCCAGCTACAAACCCCACAATGCAACCCTCACGGGATGAGAAATAATTAGACACTATAACACTCAACTGACTCATAATAAGGACTGAGAGCACGGTTAATTTACAGGGACACAACATTTTTGTCATTTGTATGAACAACTCTGACCGGCCCTTATTTGAGGACATGTTCGAATGATAATTTTTTTAAAAGACTCAAATTAGTAGAATTCCATTTTTGTTAAAACTAAACTATAATAAATAGGCAGGTGTGTGCAATAGTAAGGATACCATTTCCCTAGAATCTGTCGTAACCCACTTGTAATTACACATGTCCGTCTGGAAGTCGGAATTGCATTTTTACTAGTTCCATTAAAAATATATTTATTGACGCAGTTGTAATTAATTACCTGTAATTATTAAGATATAATATTATAAGCAATACTACAAGGGTGGACCCCTGTACGCAATGCAATCCGAATGCAAACAAGTGTATATAGATTTGTGTATTTTACGTAAACTGAACTGTGTAATTAATTTTGTTGTAATTATTTATTTGTTGTTAAGGTTAAAATATTACGCGCTAGTCAATCGCTTTGAAAAATACTGACTGGCCATGAGTGACCTTGTTTTTTTTAATTGTTTAAAGATTTATTGTTTAAGTTGTTATATATGTAGGTTTAACTTCGTACCGTGTGTTATTTTTGTTATTTATTGAGCGTTATTGTTAAATAAGCTTTGATCTGGAGCACTGGAATCTAAAATAATTCTATTTCCTGGGACTTCAGTCGCACATTGTCAGCAAGTAGGCTTAAGGTTTAGTACAAACATATAAGGTTTATACGGGAATTGTACATTTGTTTCCAAAGGATTGTGTAATAATTGTATAAGCTACATATTGTGAACACACCTTTGTCACTTAAGGTTTTTCTTTTCATTTGGTAAGTTTTGACTTAATTTTTGTATTGGAGTTGTTGTTCAGTATTTTTGCTAAATAAATGGAATCAATTATTATTTTACTTTCAAAAACTTTGGGATTCTTTCAGACTATACAGTTTATCTATAGTGTCTATCAAAATGTAAATCAAAATGTGGAGAGCAAAGTAAAAGTCTCTTCATATTAAAACCTACTGTAAATATTACCATTGTTAATTGAAAAACTTGAATATTTAAGCAAACCTAAAATCAAGGATGGGGTTAGGCAAATATACTTATCATTAATTAAGGAAATTTTGCACAATTATTATAAACGATATTTCAAGCCAGTATCCTCTATAACCCTGTTCTCATTCCTTAGCCTTTTAATTAATTAAAGGATATTAGGGGGAGCCATTAGGAATGAAAAGGGGGATTTCAAAATTTTTACTTGGGCAGATTCTCCAAGCTATTAATTCCCAGCTAAACCGAAATTATCCACACCTATTCCATTACGTGTTTAACACATTAAGTTGTGCTATTTCTGCCTGTCGACACATTACTATAAAAGTACGTTAGGAAAATCAATTTTTTTCAAGTTGAAAAATACTTACTGATTTTATTACTGCATTTGATCACGCCGCGTCTGGCCCTGTCTAATGTGATAAATACATTTTTCCATGTCATGTCTATAAACATCTTACAATACAGGCTTTAATTTAATTAGCATATTTTTTTAAGGTCACACACGCATTTACACACAAAGGCTCATTATTTCCATTGAGCTCGTATCTCCTCGTATGAAGACAAACCCAGACCCTGCACATATTAATGATTAACAGAAAATTAGAAGGGGAGGTTGGACACTTTCACACGTGCCTTCCTCTAATTCAATAATAAATATATTATGTACATAAGTGGACACAGACACTTTCACAACAAAAAATTCTCACCTCATCCTTAAAGACTGTGGGAACATTGAGCATATTACCAGAATTACTTAAGACAAGAAGAAGGGAAATAATTAAAATATTATCTGGCTCGTCCAACACAAGCGCGCGTGCAAGTAATATAAAACGCTACAGATTTACTATTCACGTATTTACACAACATGCATGGACTTAAGATACAGTACAGTGTTCGTGTAAGAGTAGCCTTAAAATATGAGAGGAAAATCCTCTGACAATTCCATATGTATGATATTACAAGGTAGGAAATTTTAAGGGGACTCTGGGACAAATTCCCCTAATAAGGATGTCACTACTGCGAGAGGTCACTGTATTGACACAATCAGCGCTTAATTTTATCTACGATTGTAAGTACCTTGCAAGAGTGCGTTATATAACTATGAGAATTTATTCTAAAGGGTTTCATCGCATGATTGAAATACCATAGGAAACTTAACTGATCAATACCAATATTTGCATACAATAATAATTCCTCTCTCTAGACCTTCTTACTTTATGAACAAATACTATTTTACAGGTCAGTTATTTGAGCATCTGCATTTATATTAACTATAGTTAAGTACTCCTGTACGTGTAAACTTTTATGTAATAATAGCTCACACCGGCTGAATATAAAGTGTGAACATTGACCGCTGACCATGATTTCCCCTGATTGAGCGTAAACGATCAAATTGCCCAAGGGGCACTGTGAGAATTTATAGAAAGACATGAACGCTCTGTCTTATATTCTTATATAATACACAGGGACGTTATTTTAAATAATAAGCTTCATTATATAATAATTTAGGAGGCTAACGAAGCCCATGGGGCCCTCACACTACGCTAGTTAAATTGAGGATGATTTCCATACAGAGACAATCAGTTCCAATTGGACTGTAACCGTGTCAATAGTACAAATAGCTCAGGCTCCTTCAAAAAAATTCTTTTACCTATGCGTTGTAGGTACTTAATTAAGCCTCTAAGTTGAAATTTCACTACAAATTCGAAATGGAAATTTCAGAAATCCCTGAATTTTTCCGAGGTCGATCTGTATTCATAACTGGGGGAACGGGATTTATAGGGAAGGCTCTTATTGCGAAGCTTCTCAGATCTTGTCCAGGGGTTGAGAATATTTATGCCTTGATCCGGGGCAAAAAGGGAACGGATCCCTTTATCCGGCTGAGCAATCTTTTGAGTGAACCTGTGAGGAAAGCATCAATTAATTAATTTTATATCAAAATTATTTTTGCTTATTTTTATTTTTGATTATTCCAATAATTTTTACCCACGATCTATGATTTCAATGAAATATCTGGACGGGTGTTTACAGATTTTCAACGTTTTGAAAGAACAAGACCCTCATAGCATTGCTCGAGTTTTGCCTATTTCTGGGGATATTACATTGCCAGGGTTGGGGATCAATGAGGATGATTTGCAATTACTTCGGGAGAATGTGTCCGTTGTGATCCATGCCGCTGCTACGGTGAGGTTCGATGAGCCTTTGGAAGTTGCACTCAATATTAATCTCGGGGGGACTTCGAGGTTGCTGGATCTGGCTGAGACAATGCATCAGATTCAGGTATTAATATTTCCTGTAATCCTTTAATATTACGGACTGTTTACATGTCAAACTATATGAATTTACTAATTCAAAAAAAATGTTTACGACGAATCTTTTTGATAAAAATTGTATTTTAATTAACTTTGGACCTGTGATCAGGCTGTAGTTTACGTCTCAACGGCTTTTTCGAACTGCGAGAGATCCTTTATCGACGAGAAGGTGTATCCGGTTATGATAGATCCCAAGGGAGCCTTGACGTTACATAGTACTTTCAGCCCAGAATTCCTCCAACGGATCCTGCCAGAGTAATAAATAAGAACACCGTCAATTACCGAACTCATCCTAGACCCTACATGATTTCCGTAATAATTCTCAAAAATCCCAACTAATTCTAAGGGATGTTCGATGTTCCCCACAGAATCTTACAGACCAAGCCGAACACCTACACTTTGACAAAGCACCTCGCCGAGGAGTTGGTGAATCAGCGGAAATCCTCGGTCCCGGTTTGCATTGTCAGACCTTCTATCGGTAATTGCCAGATACACAACATCTACATCATATATATTATACAAGTTGGATCCTAATGAATTTGAATAATTATATTGATTTAAAATATTCAAAACATTTAAATGTGTACCAACAGTTGCTGGAGCACTTAGTGATCCGATCCCAGGCTACGTCGATAATTTCAATGCCATTTCCGGCCTTCTTGCTGGAATAATGTCCGGAGTGGTTCATACAATTCTGTGCAATGAGGACTTCATGTTGGACGTCGTTCCTTTGGATTACGTGGTGAATCTCCTATTAGCAGCTGCCTGTCGCCTCGGAAAGACTTCAGATAGGTACAATTTAACGCTAGAATTTTAAGAGATCCTTTAGGACAATTCGATGCAGAATTCTACTTACAATCTATATTTTATTTAACATAATTTAGAAGTTCTGGAGAGCTTCAAATCTACAACCACAGTTCATGTGAGAATCCTTACGTGACAACGACCGTGGTCACGGCCGGTTTTGACAGCTTCGAGAAGAACCCTGTTGGGACAATGGTCTGGTATCCGTTTGTTTACTTTACCCACAATCGGATCTTGAATCGAATGCAAAATTTCCTTTTCCATTACCTACCAGCCTGTATTTTGGATGCTAGTGCGGGCCTCCTGGGGAAGAAACAAGTGTTGGTTTAATGAACAACTTAACTGTACATTAAGCAACCATATGATATAATCAGCTACTTTTAATGATTTTGTTTTTAAAAAATTAGGTACAAATCTTTATACCAAAAACTGTCCAGGAACGTCGGAGCCCTTCAGTATTTCTGCACTGGCAAGTGGAAATTTCGGACTGACAATACCAAGAAATTATACGAGTCCCTGTCCATGGCTGATAGGAAGACCTTCCCCTTTAACGTCCTTGCCATCGACTGGGACCAATACGTTTTTACGCAAGTCGATGGGATCCGGAAGTACGCTTTGAAGGATAGGAGTGACCCGAAGGAGTCGCATCGAGTCTTGCATCGGTTAGCAATATTTTCTCTTAAACCAGCAATTTATTTATTTATGGATGGACAAGGACAACCCTAACCTAAACAATATAATTTGTAAATATATTATTATAATAAATTTATTTAAATATCTGGAACGAGGTCAACTCTCACTAAAGCTTACATTTTCCTTTAATGTTTCAGGAAGAAACATATTCACAACGTTTCCAAGATGACCCTGCTTCTAATCTCCGTGGCGGTTTTGTTCCTCGGGACAAGCTATGCTGGGATCCTCATTCGTTTGCTTCTTTTCAAACTGGAGCACTTCTGACGAGATTAGGACAAGCCATAGCATGCACCAGTATTATTACATCGGAAATTATGGGATTATTTTAAACTTACTTACGCTTGTTTGTATTTCCTACAGTCCCTATAATTTTTTTTATCAACTATAATGAATATTACATACTTTGTTTGTACTTCCCAAGCTTAGGTTAACTTGACCTACATTATACCTTTGAATTTCTATGCAATTTTTCTATATGCAATATGCAATGTATTCCGATGTGCGTGGATTGTGTTTATTTGGAAAATAAGTAAACAACTGTAAGCCGTTGATGGTTTTGAGCACAGGTGTTTGTGTCGGGTTTGGGGTTATTTTTTGTTTACTATTTCTTGTAAAAATATCAGGAATGCTCCTTGAAGGGTTTCAATTACCTAAAATCATTATGGCGAACTAAAATTATTTATTATTGGAATCGAATATTACGTATCATATTGCATTTTTCATTGGCCTTAAGGCAACATGAGACAAGACTTTTAGACTAAGGTTTTGGGGCACTGTGACACTACGGCTTTGGGGCAACGTGACATCATGGTTTTGGGGCAACGTGACATTAAGGTTTTGGGGCAACGTGACATTAAGACTTTGAGGCAACGTGACACAAAGGTTTTGGGACTATTTTAGACAAGGCTTAGGGCCAATGTGACATTATGGTTTTGGGGCAACTTGACATTATGGTTTTGGGGCAACTGGACATCATGGTTTTGGGGCAACGTGACATTAAGGTTTTGGGGCAACTGGACATTAAGACTTTGAGGCAACGTGACACTAAGGTTTTGGGACTATTTTTGACCAAGGCTTAGGGCCAATGTGACATTATGGTTTTGAGGCAACGTGACATCATGGTTTTGGGGCAACGTGACATTAAGGCTTTGGGGCAACTTGACATTATGGTTTTGGGGCAACGTGACATCATGGTTTTGGGGCAACTGGACATTATGGTTTTGGGGCAACGTTACACTACGGTTTTGGGACTATTTTAGACCAAGGCTTAGGGGCAATATGACATTAAGGTTTTGGACGTGACACTAAGGTTTTGGGACTACGTATTTTAGACTAAGGCTTAGGGGCAATATGTCACTAAAGCTTTAGGGCAACGTGACACTAAGGTTTTAGTTTTTTAGCACTGTGAAACCAAGGTTTGTATGCAAATAATTCAATGAGTTGATGCGCTTGATACTGACTTCGGTTAGTTTTCTATAATGAAAGCGAATTTTAAAAATAAATATTCATTCATGTGAAGGTGATTCCGATGAAGTGCCAGGTGGCGGGATAGGCTTTGACAATAATGATGGCATTTGATAGTAACCCGGGTATGACGGTGGTCTCGAAGACACCATAGGAGGTGTCGGCATGAGAGGATTTCCATTCCCAGGTAACGTGCTCCTCCGAATGTAGGGGACCGCCGGAGGGACCACGTACTCCCCCCTGGAGATTTGCGTGTAAAAGCCGATGGCGCAGGTCAGGAAGTAGGACCGGAATGCGAACAGTATGAAGACACACGCCCAGGCCCGGAAATAAAGACGGCTTTTGACTTCATCACCGGCACTACCATCCAAGAAGTGAAGGTCGGATATGAGATAGCTGCAATAACTGACAATTGCCAGTCCGAAGATAATACTCAGCCCCATTAGGGCGCAATAGAATAAAGTTAAGGACTTGTGTATCTGTAATAAAAAAATAATTATGTGAATAGGTAATAATAATTTCAAATCCTTTTTTTATTGCGACAAAAGTTTCCTCTAATGAATAATTGCCAAAGTATTACCTTACAGGCTGCAATGCATAAGACAATCCCGGGGAAGATACTAAAGATAATACTACTTAGGAGGAGGAACGTGTAGCTTTTGATATTGTAGTCTGTGCGGACAAAACAAATGTGACGCTTATTGGAATAAATAGGACTTTTTAATTGACAAACATAAAAATCATTGCGATCATTTTAGGCTGAGCGTGAGCATAGTAAGGTGGCGCCACCTACGGCCGTAGTGTAATTGGCTACTGGCCTTAGGGTATGTATCTCATTTGCCGTCCTTAAATTGGTACAACCAAATTTCAAGATTTTTTTCTCAAAAACTACCAAAGCAGTTTCAATCAAATACGAAATCAGGGTTACCGTTGACACGAGGAATACCTGCAAAACATTTCACCGAAATGGGTTGGGTAATTTTTGAGATAACCATCATTTAATTTGAATTTCAAGAATTTGTTTCTCAAAAACCATCCGACCGATTTTAACCAAATAAAAACACATCCTCAATATTAATACCAGTACTGTCAACAAAAAGTTTCAATGAAATTGGTCCAGTAGTTTTTGAGTTATCATTTTATATGGGACGCGGATGTCCAGACAAGGGTACCTTACTAGGGGGCTGACGCCAGCCTAAAAAGCCAAAAAGGTTTAAAATATTTATTGGAATTTTCAATCCTCATCCAAAATCAATTAATTAGACAATACCATCAATGTCTTCAACCTCGATGTTAGTGAGATTCTCAAAGTTTGTCGGAAATTGAAAAATTGGCGGGGAATCATAGAAAACTAGCATCATGATGTACACAAAGGTCTCCGCGACCCCACCAACGGCTTGAAATAATCCTGCAATGACGCAGCCATATTGAAGGGTACAAGTCCAGGAACAGCAGAAAATGAAACACAGGCAGGGATTCAATCCACCTTGACCTGGTAGCAATAGCCGACCAAATACAAAGCTTTTTCTCGAAGGTTTTCTGGGGATGGATTGTTCATTTTGGAGTTTTGATTTCTCCATACCTCCCTCCTCCGCTGGATCCATTTTCACTGATTGGGAAAGTTTAGGTGGTTTGGACTTGTCAGCTTCGACCATTATGACCGGGTTTTGAAGTTATTCCTGGGAACTTCGGTTTTTTTAGCGGGAACTTTCAAGTGGGACACAGGATTTTATGGTTATTAGCAAGAATATGACTTATCTTACGGTTTACGTTAATAATGTTACAAGTATCAACGATTACATGTATTTCAGGGGTCTATTTATTACAACCAATTCATTCATTTCTCTTTCACTTTAGCTTTATCGTACTGGCTAAATCTTTGAGTAAATATATTTATAGTCATTCGTATTTAAATTCTTGAGAAAATTTAAAAGAACGTTTTTTAACGGGAGGATACATTATTTTTTTCGACGTTTTTAGAAACTCGTTGAATATTATTGGAACTATTATTCACGTAAAAATAATGAGATGCAACAATATCATCCAAATAAGAAACACGGTCAGACATAAAGTCTCCAAGGGATTTGTCTCTGTAAGTCTTTACTTTAAATGTTAAATAATTACTTTGCTGAAAAAATTTGTTAGCTATTTTGATGTTTTTATTAACTTTTGTGTCGTTAAAACTGCAAGAGTACTTGACTCGGAGGTGCCATTCTTTAGGTTTTGAGATCATTGAGATTCTCCATTAAATAAACATCTCGACGCTGTCGAATTTGTAGTTCACAATTTGGTGTACATGCAATAAAAACTACTATTAGATTTTCGCTCCTTTCAACAAAAAATTATTTTCTTCAGATTTGGATAACGCTATTCGAATACTATCGAAACCAATGATATGTCTGAACCCTTGTGGATCCTACCCATAAAACTGGTGACATCATTTATGCTTTTCAAGCTTTAGCATTTTTAAAAATCCTGTACAAATTGTATTAATTGTATTTAAAATCTGGAGGGACATTATTTCTTCTAAAGAAATATGTTTACACCATGTTGCAAAATATCTTTCTCATCCTAGCACATACAAGCAGGAGTAGATAGTGTATGCATACTTTCGAGATCAGTTCATCTAGATAACTATCAAAATTATCTTGTTGG
The DNA here is from genome assembly GCA_947179485.1 of Allacma fusca. NCBI lineage: Eukaryota > Metazoa > Arthropoda > Collembola > Symphypleona > Sminthuridae > Allacma > Allacma fusca. Next base: position 12,960,975 of record OX359245.1, on the reverse strand, counting down.
CAGATCCGCAGACTAAATTAATTCTTACTGATATATCTGTTTGAAATCCATAATAATCCACTAGTATTTTGTGTTTGTAATAAAAATGTCTAGTATATGGGCTTCTTTTGTGAAAGCTTGTTTTTTATCAAATTTACAAGAAAGCTCTTTAAATATTTGAAGATCTATACTTCAGATGCTTATATGAGCTAGCTAACGAAAAATAATGTGTAACCTTACATGAACATACAAACGTTCGTACGTAGTCATTGACAAGGTTAGTAATAATAAAATTAATTTAACAATTTTGCCTCCCCCCCATTTTTTCGGACGTTCCGAAGTGTCTGTCATATGCTCACTGCAATCACAATCACATCACACGAATTCTTCAAAACGTTTGCAAATAAAATCAACACCATATAGGATAATTATCAGCCGTAGAAATTCCTCTGACTTACATATTACGGGATTCCCAAACGAATTATTGAAGTCTATAAATTATCCAAAGGTGTAAGAAATGGTTGAAATATTAAATGGAAACTATCCCACGAGACTTTCGTATACATATTACATTGAAGTGTCGGTCCCAAGCAGCAAAACTTGTGTAATTTCCTTCCCAACTCATTCCCAGCTCAATAAGTACAGAGCTCCAGAAAGTTCCTCCATATTGCAACTTCTTACTTCGTAATTGCATATACTTTTCCGCTATCTGATTTCCCAATGAATGACTGACAATTTATAATTACGTACATATGTATACATAAGTACAAAGACAGGTAAAGTCTTCATAAGCAGGGAGTCTTGCGTAGGGCAGTATTTCCCACATGTAGATAATTCCTATACTTACAATAATTGACGCTATAAATGTACTTCTAGGTCCGGGATCAATTTTTATGACAAAACCTCATCCTCTATAGACCTCAAAGAACAAACGATAATAATTTAAATCATTTGTTACCACATGAATCTGCCCAAAAGAGGTTTTGTACAAAAATCATTTGTGATCACATTAATTCATTTCAACAATGATCAAGTAGGAAACCCCCTATTTAAGCATCCTATGCAAATAATTTCCCACTCCATTGGCAAGGAACATGGGAGTGAGAGCCAGTTATAAACCCAACTTCATCTCTTATCGGTATTGTCTATTCCAGAATCCGTATTTTCAGAAAGCCTGTTCTGTAGACATGTACAAATTTGTCTGAACACGCCTTTGACTTGGAGTATTTCTGAGTAAATAGGAAATGCAGGGGTAGCCAGAGTTTTTGCGAGGGTTTAAAAATGACGTTAAAATCCCAGCATTTTGTTGTCTGATGCAATCGTGAAATTTAATCAAGGAAGTGGCGCGTGCAAATTATCCTGCGAGAAATCTGGTTTCGGAGCTTTGGTGCTGATTGTGAGAATTGTGGGGGTCCAGCATAATATGTACTGTCTATATATGTACATATATGTATGTATATATCTGTATGTCCACATATGTTAGAGAAGTTTATTACTTGCGTGCCTCTGAGAACCTGGAAATCACTAGCTTACGTCCGGGTGTTCTTCCTTTTGTTTTTAGATGCCAAAAATTGTGTACATATTGGGAAATGCCTATAATAATTATTACGCCATGTATTGCGATTGTGCAAATAGTTTTTTTTACAACGTTCAAGTGACGAAATTAAATGCTTTTTGTATGTCCGTATATGCATTCGATACTAAACACCGACAAAGATGTATTCTAGTGTTGGAAATAATTGTCATACATGTAAGTCTTATGTACATAATTATATGTAGCTCTAGCAATTAAAATAATGTCTACAGACATTACATTGTATGATCTCCACATTTTCTACATAATACAGATACTACAGTACATTCGTATTGTAAGGGCATCCCTATCAAATAGCTCCCTGGAAAGCCAATACAATTTCCTACAAAGTAACGTCAAAGCATTTTCGCCGAGAATTCAAACATGAAGGAATTGACATTCTGTAAATAGACTTGGCTTCACGTCCCTTGACCCTGTGACCTCAAATATTGACCCAGGTCAATGAAGTAAATTTTAGAAAATCTGGAACTAAGATTAATACAAACTGGGGGAATCAAATGTTTTAGGGATCACTCCCTTATATAGGCCATAGAGGATGGGACAAATTACGGTCACACTCTCAGGGGTGGATTTACGGAATGACTCACTTTGCCCCTGCCAGGGTAAAAATTTAAGGCCAGGGTAAAAAATATTAACGAAGACCCTCAGAGCACCCGCATGCGTAAAGGCCCACAAATTTAGATATTTTAAGGGTTAGGGCCAGGGGTCAAAATATTTTTTTAATCCATCCCTGGTCATCTTGTACATACAACTATAGGGATAATTTACACGTGCGGTTGCATTAATTAAAGATCCCCGGAAGACGTAGGTTCAAGAAACGCTGACAGGATTAACGTCATAAAAAGGAACATGTACGTTTCAAATATGCTTCGCAGCAGTGTTATTAATAATATTGTAGTACTAATTATTATTATTCCAGCCTGAAACTACAAAAGGTATTTACATACATAATCTATATGTATGTTGGGATTTCCCTCAATCCTAGCGGACTTTTTCCTTGGACCCCAAAACCCACATGTATAATCCATGGGATTCAAAGCATGAGAAGGGATTGCTATTGAGAGTCCTGTATGGAATCTCTTACGCAAATTTAAATTTCTCATTGCAATTATGTACTATTTTGCAAGCACCTGGCTTTTTTTAGGGCATTTCCCCCTCCCGATGCTCTTCGGGAACATCATCATCAGGAGCGTGGAAACTCAAAATTTACTTCCCTTCCAATTTTTCTTGTTTGGGGCTTACAGTCTATAATTATGACGGATCCTTCTTCCATTGCTGAACCTTTGGACGAAGGTCACTTCTTTCTCTTCCTACTCTTTCCTCATTTAAAAAGGCTCTGGTTCAGGGAAACTGGACATCATTCCTCAGTTGGAGTTCCAGTGTTCAACTGTAGACCCTATTGTCTCTCATAGCCTGCTTACTTATTACATCCTGATTAAAATACTCAAAGATGTTCAAGTATCAAGTTATTTTTTTCCTAGTGGTCATCTCCACCACTGGCGGCAAGGAAACTGACATTACTAATGAGACTGGCGGAAGGGTAAGGTTCCAAAAAGAAAATTAAAAAAAATACCCGAATTAGATTTTTTTAAAAACCTTTGGCATTAATTTCAGTCAAAATGTATATTTCGCATTTAATCATATTGAAGTCCTCACCCGAATTATAATAATCTATCTAATAAACCAGCACATTATGGAGTTGCTATCGATATTTCATATTCCCCGCAAAAATCGATTTCGTATCACTTTGCCCCGAAATCAAAGATTTACTTTTATCATTTAGCCCCTGTATTACTTTACACACGTTTCAATTTTATTGTGCCCTTGCAAATAGAAAGATTCAGGTTTTAACTTATAGTTTGTAGTAATTATATTTAATTACACACACGTGTACCTTTCTCGAGTGGCATTACAAACAACAATCTTTTATTCAAACTTTAAAACTGTTATCTCATGTATCTCTTTATCTTAAACTAGTTTTCTGGAGCAGGTTTGAAAATGCCTCTAATGTATTTTAGCTTGTTTTGTTATTGAGAAGTTGATTTATTTTTTTGATATTATATTACTTATATTGAAAGAAGGGATCCGCATCGAAGATAGAGTCCGATGTAGCTATTGGAAATATAAAAATAGATCCTTACAAGCAGAGAATTTCCTGCAATTGGTTATTACTAGCGAAGTCTGTATTCGTCGTGTAATATATAATTTGCATTTAGATTTTAATCATTAATTTTTTGAATTTTTGTATAACAGGCAGTGCAAAATGACGATGAAAATTGGGTCGACACTTGGGAAGCTCCGAAGATTATCAAGGATGGCTTTCCGTACTACATCAGTGGTCACGATGACGATGGCCGTCCAAGTAATTTACATTTTGTATTTATCAGATTGAATAATTCCCAGTCCAATTCATCTTCTGTATTATTTGTAACGGGATTTTGTGTTTATGGACGTGTCTTTTTCGAAGTTATCGACAATCAATATATGATTAACTCCTTCTTTTTCAGTTTTGGTGATGGAGTGGGGTCACTGGGACTTCCGTTCAATTGTAGAAAAAGGTGGAGAGAATGTTGAGCATTTGGCAAAGCACTTTGACCAGATCATCCAACGGATTAACACCGGATTTTTTACGAGGAATATTAATGACACCGATGACTACACCAATGGGGAAATGACTGTAATTGTGGACATGGATGGACTCAGTCTCCGGCAAATTATGTTACCTAAAAGTAATTAATTAAAATCAATTATCCCCAGTAATTAATCATTTTCAATTGGATCTTAACCTGAATTTGTATTATCCCAGATATCAGATTTTTGTTGGAGAACGTGACCAAGATCGAGAAATGCTTTGCGAAGATCACTTACGGATACATCATAAATCGTAAGTTCCCTTCGAGGATTTACTTTCAAAATTCGAGGACTAAAAATCAAATCCTCTTATTAATTTTTCTTATGTTCAAATTTTGAATTAACTTTTCTACTTCATTTCAAAAATTTTACCTGTAGTTTCAACTGTCGGCTGGCAATTAATATCATTATTCAAGCCGTACCTTGGTAAATTTCTGGAACGTATGGAAATGTATGGGACGAATTCACAGCACTGGAAGCCAAAGTTGTTCAAGAGACTCCCTCCGAGCCAGTTACATCCGGTTTATGGGGGTTCCGAGGGTTTTCGACCTGTTGAAGTTTATGGTTAAAATTAATTTGTGTTTTTTTTAATTCAAATACTGCTGAGTGTCAGCAAACCATACGGTTTTGTATTCCTACAACACAGTATTTACACAGGGTTGGATTTTGTATCCAAAGCATTTACAAATGAATGTAATTTTCGACGGTAGTTTTATAATACGAAACATCCGTCCAGTTATTGCAAGAACAATTTTTTGTACAACTGTTTTAAATTGCACATTTAGGTTTTTGAGTACCACGGCTATGCCTTCATAAGGAACAAGCTATAAATTGTATTAGTCGTTCTAAGAAATTCCAAATAATATTTTTGATAATAAATGATGAAATTAAAACTTGCGACTTTAACAGACGCTTTACTGACAATTAATCTCAATAATAGATAATTGTTTTCTCTTCTCATGTCATTACATCATCTGTATTTTTTGTACTAAATATTGGATGGAGTAAAATCATCAAAAAAATATCGAACTAATCACTGGATTCATATTTTTTTTACCAACATTGTTTTAGAAATATTACACTTGATTTTGAAACCTCAAGATCCTTTTGAAGTCATTTTCCCAGAATTAGCAAAAAGGTGAAGCTGTTTGAACAATTAACCCTGACAGGCATTACAATTAGTGTGAAAAAAGCATAATAAATATTTTTCACATTTAAATTGGTTTCAGTGGAATCCATTTTTATTATAAATAGCAAGCTTTCGAACAACAACTGTGTTCATCTTCGGGCTATCTACAACTAAATGCTAAACATCTAAACTAGCTTCATTTTCAATTGTACTAATTTTTTAAAAAATTGAAATATTAAATTATATTACTGTTTTTACAAAAATTATTTTTAAATTGTATAATAATAGCTAAAGAATTATATTCAATTTTGGAATAATTGGTTTCCAAGCATCACTTAATATGTAACCCTTATTGACGTTCATCAAGGGATGTTTGCTTTGCTGAATTAGTAATCCTTCTTTAACTTCTCTTAAAAATGGAGCAGGTTCTTTCAGGATAAACTTAGAATCTTTCCATTCAATTCGATGGTTCAATTTCGTTTTATGAATATGGTTAGCTACAGCAGATTTCTTGTAATTATCTTTTTCTACATGTATTTTGTGTTCATTAATTCTGACTTCTAGAGGTCTTCCAGTTTCTCCAATATATATAGAATTGCATGACCCACAATTTATTTGGTATATTCCTCCCATGTTTAATTCTTCTCGGTCTTTCACAGTATTTAAAAAATTCTTTATTTTGATACCAGGAGTAAATGTAGGTTTCCATTTAAATGTACGGCGGAGGAGATTTGCAATGTTGTTTGAAGCAGAGCCAATGAAAGGTATAGCTACCCATCTTTGTTCTTGTATTTGATCTTCTGCAAACATATTATCAACAACATCATCGATTCTTCTTTCTTCTTCAGTACGGATCTGTATATCTGGAGTATTATTTATAACTGGAAGTAATGATTCATTTGTTTCTTGATGTTTATTATTCAAACCTTTAAATTTTGTTCTCATTCTTTCAATTCGTCTTTGAATAAATTTTATTGGGTAGCCATTTTTTATTAGAGTATTACGTATATGCGATAATTCTTCAGCAAGAAATTCTTCATTACATACGCTAAATGCTCTGTGTGTCAGTGCATCTACAACGGAAATCTTATTTGCAGGATGATGAAATGAACGAAAATTCAAATATCTACCGGTGTGTGTAGGTTTCCGATATACTTTAGTTTTGAACATACCATTTGATCTCATAACTTGAACGTCTAAGAATGGAAGATGTCCATCAGTTTCTTCTTCGATAGTAAATTTCATATTTGGATGGAAATTATTCAGTTGATTCAAGAGAGATAATTTTGCATCAGCATCAATAATTGCAAATATGTCGTCCATGTATCTTACCCAGAAGTGTATGGAAGTGTTCTCTTGAAGTAACCTATTTTCAATATCTTGAAGATAGATATCAGCAATTGTACCTGAAATTGGACTTCCCATTGGTGAACCATCATTTTGTCCTATATAAAAATGGCCTATAATAAATATATTTATTACAGGCCATTTTTTTTGCCCCAATCTCGATTTAAGAAGTTCAATTGCACATTTCCGTTCAATGCAAGTAATTGTGCAATCTCATGTATCTCAATTTTTTCCATCCAAGTGTGCAGAAAGGAAAATAAACCATTGGATTAAATATTGAGCAACAGAAAATTTCTTGAGTCTGGACTCTTGACCTTAGAAATCCCTATAGATCGGTTAAAATAATTGTAAGAGCAAGTTATAACCTCCTGTTTTTAGTGCTGTAGCTCAATTTCTTTCAGCTCGGGTAAGATAATTGTGCTTTATTTCGTGAGAAACCTCATAAAATATTATTTTTCACGTAATTATAATTTATTCCCTGCTGTTACCTTGCTTTCATGATTACGCTCGAGTAGAACCATTAGCTCCTCAATATGTTTTGTCTTGTCGGGCCGGACTATATTTTATGGTTATAGGGTTTAGGGGAGTTTTATAATTATATTAGCTCACTATGTCATATGACTTCCAGACAAAAACCATGTCTTAAAAAAATATTGTTTCAAACATAGTAGTTTTACGAGAGGCGTAAGGGTAGAATTTTAAATGCAATTGTCTCTCTCTCTGCATTCATAACTCATTTATAATATTCCTCATCCATATAATTATATGCTATCAATTCAAAAACCAGAGCACAAAACTAATAGATAAGGCATGATGGAATGAGGTATAGGAACCTGGTTAAAAATTATGTTCACAAATGGCACGAGTAGATGACGAATATTGTTATGTATTATTTCAATCATGATACCATAAAAAAATCTACATTTCCCTACAACTTAACACATACATAGTTCCGGGATCAAGTATTTCCAAATTCTCTCAACAGATTTAATCACAAGGTAATTATAAAAGGTAGATAAAATCTCGAGACTTGTTCAAGTCCCTATATGCTGGATTTTATATGAACTATATCTACATAGCTTCTTTAAATGTATTTTATGGTGTAAACTACAATGAGCTTGCTTGTGAGAATGTGTTGTTGAGAAATGTGCCCATATTATGTGCGAACGTATAGGAAATTATTTCTGAATAACTATACATTTTCAAGCCTTGAACTTCCAAGTGTTATACTATTTCCTTTATTGATCCGGAATATTTTTGCTGAAAGTCTACTTTCTAGTCTGACTATGAGACAGATACTGACTTGGTGTTCTAAAGGGGAATATGTCCATAAAAAATATAAACTAATGCCTAATATTTTATAATACACGCTCTGACACCCCTGAAAGTTAGCTATTAATGGGAATGTGCTCAAATATTTGTACCTCTACAACATGCGAGTCTACTTCAAAATGGGGAAGATCTATTTGCTGGACTGTATATCCGGAAAAATTCAACAATTAAATTAATTACTGCGAGTATACTACACAAAACATTGCTGGTCACTCAGTGTGTGCCTTATGGCTGCAGCTTTTAAAAATTATTGTTAATTATATGTAGCTAGTAGATATTAGAGCAGGTTTTCTGATTACAGATACAACCAACCCATGGGATCCTGACTTGGTTTATAAGGAACCACAATCGGTATTCATTTGATAGTTCCTGGAGCGATTCACTCTCGCATTTTTTAATCAGTCAGAAACTTCAAATAATATTTTACTCAAAAAATAATTTTCATATATTCTTTCTAATATTTTTTGCAACGGAAGCAGATTGTGAGAGTTCTATTAAAATTGGATTTCCAAGGAAATATTATAGTGACCGCAGTGTACATACACTAAGAAAGAGATTTTTGTGTCTTAACCAAGAAAATTATAACCAAGGGATTGAAAAACACGAGGGAGTAAATCTTCACTGAAGGACGATAATTTTAAGCAAGATTTGTTATTTCATATTTTGATTCCTACGAAACTTGATTCTTTTGCCTTAGGTTCGTTCATTTAGATATTAATTTTTTTAAAGCTCTAACAATATTATGCTTTTTTATTCTACAATTAATTACGACCCGAAATCGAATAAGGATTTCTAATGGCAAAATAAGATTTGGCATTAGTCTAGCATAAGCGGATAAAATAATTTGGAGAGATCCCTGTGCTAACCCAGAATTTTAAGGTTTGTCAGAATGTCAAATCTGGAAATTGGGAACGACTATTATTTACAACGAATCTATACGTGTGATAATTCTACGAGCACTACCATTGACAATATCTGGTACGGAGCTTAAATACTGATTATACATAATAAGGGGAATGGTCAGTCCTCTAATATTAGACTGTAAATCATCATAATAAGGTTATTAAATCTATTGGTTGTTGAGCACCTTCCGAATTTACAACATTAGCCAAACTTGACCAATAGGGCACGGGAAATATTTTCTAATCGTAAGTCAGGGAAATAAATAGAGAATTCTCAACGATTCTTTAAAACTACGGGTATGGGTTTAAAAAGATTATTGGATATTTTTAATTGCACAAGTCCTGGGGGAATATTTCCCCTAGGATGCTGTACTTTTACACACGTGTTCCAGGTGCAAGTACAGAAAACACAATCAAAAACGTCAGCAGGAGAGGAGTGTGGAATTAATTAATTGTTGGGGAATCCACATCAAGTATGTTGAGTCACAAGGAAATATGTTTCCAAGTAACTGTACATGTACAAATGTAACAATAATTATTACTTACGTTAATGGGTCACACGAACTCGATTAAGGTTTCCAAATAGTGTTACCTTCTGCAAATGTTTTTCAAATTAAATGGAGTATATGTAGTTTCTATTATAAGTATGTCTCTGCGCAGCATGTAGATTTTGTCCTTTCACTGAGGATATAGAAGTAACAACAAATAACTGAGTTATTAAACATTAAAATTTTGAGGACCTAGATATCTATATTAAGAGCATAAAACCACAGTGGCCGGAGTTAATTTTTTTAAAAATTCATTTAATGTCATACTAAAAAGCTCCCGATCAAAGCTGTTTCATGGAAAAAAAATAAAATCCTAAAGATCAAAGGAGATTGGAACGGGGGTACTAATACGTCAATACTTATGATTGTCGTATTATTATTTATTACTTCATTTGTAAAAAAGATTAAGTTCAAATATTTAGTGGAAATTGACTGGGGAATTTTAGTGATTGTATGAAAAATACAAGATCGTGGTTTTATACTCAACAATAATTATTTTAAAATATAGGGAGCTTGTAATTACTCTTCAAAGCTAGGAATTGACAAGTTTTTCGTTTCTCTTGTAAAATGTTTCAAGATGGACATGTCATTTTGCATTTACCTTCTTGTAAGTACTTCGAGTTTAGACCGAAATATTTACACATTAATATTTTATGACCTGGAGCAACGTCATTTGAATTCCGGAGCCGGTTTCCTGTAAATACCGTACTCTTGAATAATTCATTGCAATATTACAGTTAGTAATTCGTATGTACAGATACAATGTTTGGAAAGAAGGGATTCTACAATGGATATGATGTCATAATATTTTGAACAAATTATGACCTTACGTATTGCTACATTTTTGCAACCCCTCTAAACTAATGATTATTTCGTCTAAATTTCATATTTCCAGTTATCTTGGCATCATCCCGCAGAATTGACAAAGTCCGGGAGCTGCTAATCAGGAAAAATGGTTCTGAGATTGCTGATCTTCCTAATCCTCTTCCAGAACTTGCTCGGAACGCAACAAGCCAGGAGTTTTACGGAACTGAACGAAAATAAGGTACTTAATTAAGGCTCATACTCAGACTCATTCATATTCAGAATATAAATTATTGTAAAGCCCACCTTTAAAATTACATCTAAAATAAGAATTGTAACTTCAGAAGGACCCTGGAGAGGATACCAAAAATTGGGTGGATTCTTGGGAGGCTCCAGATGTTGTCAAACATAAATTCCTGTATTACATCAGCGGCTACGACTACGATGGTCGTCCAAGTAATTTCTCTGCAAATATTTTAAAAATCCGTTAATTATTCAGAAAACCCCTTAATTATCTTTAGGTCTCAAAATTTGGAACACAAAGATAGACGTACATCTATTTAAACGGAACGTTCCAGCGCGTCACAATATTTTTACAGTAGTTGGCTTAACTCACTATACATAGGTAAATTAATTGCTATTTATATATTTTTTTCCTATTTTCAATTTGTAGTTCTGGTCTTACCATGGGGTAATTGGGACACGAGAACGATTGTGGAAAAAGGCGGGGAGAATGTGCAAAATTTGGAAAAGTACTTCGATCAACTCGTTCAGCGGATCCTTCACGGAGCTTTCACAAGGCCGTCTAATAACGAGACTGAGGACATCCCGGTGAGCGATGAACTGGTCGTTATTGTTGACTTTGATGATTTAAATTTACGCCAGATCACACTACCCGAAAGTAAGCCTGATTTTACTATATGGAGTTTAATCATACAAATACCATGAAAATTCTCTTTATGGGCTTACCCCTACAAAGGAGCTTTGTTCTAGCTGTTGTTAAACCAAGAGATAAATTATTATTTTGGTAAATGCGCATGCGCCTGAGTCCAGGTATTTTTAGGGGCGAAGTGAAACGAAGTTCACTATTGGAATCGTCTTGATGTCTGCTTTGTAAAGGACAGAAAAATTTGCAAATCCTTGTTTTCCTTGAGCTGACTTCGTAGTATTTTATGCACTTTTATCATGTTTGAATGTTACTTAAACATTTTTACCAACTTTCAAAGATGACATTTTCTTATGGGATTTATCATGTAAAATTTTAAGTCAGACCCCATTGAAAATTTGCAAAAGGTTCAAACACCTTGGAAGTCAACTTTGTAATGCAAAACGCATGGTGACGGGTTTATCGGGTATGATAGAAAAATCTGCATAATTTCTACTACAAAAATCAGAGTTCATCTTCCTATTTTTGAACCCATGCTGTGGCGCAGAGGTCTGGTGTCCATTACCCCAATAGTGAGAGAATTAACATTGACATATTCCGCAATGCTTTAGTGCAATGTACGCGGGACAGTAATATTTTGCAAAAACATGTCCAATGGCATGGTAATTCGGAAAATGTGTGCAACTTTTTCAAACACACTACTTTATATTTGGTCGACAATTGAAATGTCGGATATTAGTGCAAGTCACAAATTAATTTTGCACAAGGGCTTTGAAGTCATGCACTTATTCTCTTATAAAAATAATACAAAATCAAAGCGTAAAAATTGTTGGAATCTAATATTTGATTCGGATTGGGTAACGAAACTGTTTTATTTGTAGATTTCAGATTTTTAGTGAAGAACGTGGCAAAAATAAACTTATGCTTTGAGAAGATTGCATATGGCTTTGCCATAAATGGTAAGGTGTCTGTCGTTATTTATAGGATAAGATTTTTAGGATAAATCATTACAATTAACACAATTTTTAATCACATTAATTATTTTTGAATATAACCCTCAATGGCCTGTTTTTTATTTCCCTATACAGTGAATTCAGTAGCTGCACAAATGATGGAAGTGGTACGACCTACTTTAGCAAGATTTTTGGAAAAGGTCAACGTTTATGGAACGATAACTTCCTTTTGGAAGCCAATACTTTTAAAAACACTTCCTGCAGATCAGTTACATCCCGCATATGGTGGACCCAAGGATTTCCGACCTGTCAAAGTCTATGGATGAACTAAATTAATAATAACTATAAAATATCTCGTCTGGACATATTTCCTATGTAGAGTAGTAAGTATAATACTAACAAATGCATTTTGTACATAGATTCACAAAACACGTGTATTTTTCGAGTCTTTTACTTTTATGAGAGCGAAAAATCAGATTGACCCTGTATATACATATATATTTACTACAAATGTCTGATTATGAAATAGTTATTGTAAAATTATCAATAAAAATTTTATTTGTATCCAATAAGTGGATTCCTCACGTCGGAATTCAATTTCCGCACAAAAATGCTTTTGAAAAATATTTCACATGATAATAGTCCTTTGAATCTTTTAGAGCTGCTCTTATGTAAAAGTATGTATGTATATACTGTAGGATATTTTGACGATTAATAATAAACGGGGGGTTTAATAATAGAATATTTGTTAAAAATTATAGACAATCAAACACTCAGCTCTTTATGAGAGTAATGCAGTTATTTGTTTATCTTTAAACACTAAATATTTAAAAATACAAAAATAAATTAGAGTAGTAAAAGCTTTTTTAAGAAAGCCTTTTTCAAATAATTATACGTCGCATGAATGTATAAACATCATTTTACGAGGTTACAGCAGAAATCAATACCTCATTGTACTTTTATTTTTCACAATAGAATTCTAATATACCCTTTTCATTGTAGTAAATTGTCACGCTTGAAGTAAGTATAAGTAATGAGGAACGAAGCTTCTTTAAAAATGTATGTAAATGATTTTGTCATGACGTCATGAGGTATAAATTTAATTTTACATCAGTTAAAGTTACCCTTATTATGTAACTAAAGGATTTATTACTCTGCCTTTTAATAAAACCATTGGGCTGTCAAATACGTTTCCAGCTCCATCAAATTTTTATGTCTTGAATCTTCTTTGTAAAAAAAACTTGTTTCTATTATTAATGGAAACAAGGTTCGATTTGAATAAATTTCCATCAATTTGTTCAAAATTATGGTAAATTCTAAACGATTTAGAAAATTCAGTCATTACTCAAAGTTCATACAGTTTTTAGGTGGGTAGAAACTCAAAATCAATTTACTCCCAACCCAATGCCAAGAGTAGCTGAAAAATTAATTAAATAATTATATAATTTTTGCTCACACCTTGGCACAGCAACTAATTGAATATTGTGACCAACCTTTGGTAGATTTTTGGAAAGATTGAAATTTTCTGTTTTTGAAACGTACTGGAACGTAAGAACTTGGAGCCCGTAGCCCAATAGCAAAGCTTTTAAATGGTAAACCAATATTAATTACTGAAAAACCCGTTTTTACAATTATTAGTAAAAATTAGTAATTATCGTTGACCCGCATTAAATACTACAATTTTATTCACATGTGTATATTTCTATTGTTAGATTTACATACTTCCATTTCTTATATATTGAAACAATATTTTAAATAAAAACTTGTATCGTTCTTAAAATAACACTATTGTTGCTATTTACCCAATTTCCTGGTTACAAATATTTTTGTTACTACATCTATTTTCCAATTAGCATCTTTTCTTGTTACCATTAAATTCTCAGCAAAGCAAAATATATTTTTAAAATTAATAGAGCACTTCTCACTGAATTAAAAATGACGTAAGCATTAGTAGAGTTGATCCAAGAAAGAAATACATAGGTTTACAATCAGCAGGTAATTAATTATAATAAATAAAAGTCGATAATTACAAATTATATGTTCAGTGCATCCACAATAAATACTCTCGCTGTAACTCCCAATGTCCCAATGACAACAATAGGAATTTTAGTGCTCACTGTAAGGGCTGCCCTTTATAGCACTAAGACTCATTATCGCCCTCCCGTCATTATCGATTTCGATATCTTCAAGAATGCCGTAATGTCTTTCCCCTAGCTGTCCCAAAATCCCTTCAAGCTGGGTTTTAATAACCATCTGATGACGCCTGTCACTGCCCGGTAGCCCGGAACTGGTATCCCTGTTTGCTGAAAAATCAAAAATAAATTTTAATAGCACACACACGCTTTACAAAACTTAAAATTTGATAAAAATTACAGAAAAATGTAATTAATTTTTAATTAAAAAACTAACTCTTCAATCTCCCAATGGCCCCCTGGGGTCCTAAGATCATTACCGATTCCAGTGGGGCCAATCTCCAAAGGGAACTGTACTCCGCGGTAACAACAGTTGCTTGGTCAATGAGCAATAACTCTAGCAAAGAATTGTCCAAATATTTCTCAGCATTTAAACAAGGTCCCACTTCCTTATGGATTTTTCGGAGGATCTTGGCCCGATGCCAGCGTCCGTCTTTGGATGTGTACGCACAAAATTGTCCGTACGGAGGATACTTGAGCTCATTATCTCCTCTCTCTTTCTTGACCCAATCCACGTTTTCATAAAAATTAAGTAATTTACTTTGCAAAATTTCCAGTCCAAACTTTGTTGACCAAGGATGAATGATGAACTTGTCACCGAGGATTTTGCTAACATAAAATGAGATTTCGCTTCCCTTGGTCAGTGTTTGATCCTCAACGGGACAGTCATGGACCCATATTGTTGAGGGATATTGCATGGACAACTTGCAAAGACCGTGTGGTTCCACAATCGTCCTCGCAACGAATGTTGATTGGTTGAAGTTCGACTCGGCTAAACCTTTCTTGAGGAGCTTGTGATTGATGCATGATTTCGAAAATCGTACTGCACTTTCCGATCGCTTGACTTCTGTCACTACTAATTGCACTAGGGGAAGCTGATCAAATCTCCTGGAGAAGGAACTCACAGAAGGTACTTCCAAGATCCTCACGGTCACTTCAGTCCTTGCAGTGACCAAGGTTTGTAAATAGTTTGACGTCAAGGATTTGATATCCACCAACTGAAATTCTTTGACAATGGGTTTAGACTCGCTCAGAACTTTACTCAAGGAATGTGTTGGAAGCAAATCTCCAGTTAGTAAATCCCCCTCGTCACCGTAGTCAATCCAAAGGACATGTATCATTTTTGAATCTGTCCCAATGACGATGTTTGATGACTCCTCTGGTAAGACCACGCATCGAAGTAATTTTCGCTTCTGGGGATGAATTGCAAGGCAAACTTGTCCCTCCAACGATTTCACATCCTGGCTCTCATGTCTGAAGAGGGAAAAGGATGACCAACTGTCAAATATATTCTTGAGATGATCCCTGAGTAGATTTCGGATCCTAGTCTTGAAACGGATCCAAACACGACCGTCCATCGTGAAATGAGAAATAATTCCATTATGAAACACGTCACCTCTCAAACATTTTTCCGTATTTCCTTGATAAGAATTAGAACCGGCTACTTCCGTGGCAATTACCTGATTCACCGAACAGTTCATTTCCGATGAATAAAGTTGAACTTGTAAAGGATCTTGGACTACCTTATTCCCTACCTGATAATTTTCAAGCAAAGGGATTACAACTAAGTCATGCCCAGCCAAGCGCTCCAAACAAGCTTCCAAAACTCTGCCAAATGTCGGTGACCCCGAGAGTGCCTTCAACTCTGCTAACTGTATTGTCAAAGTCTTCGGGGGAACTTGGAGGAATGCCTTCAAAATCACATAAACTCTGTCGATCGGGAATGTCGTTGTCACTCCTTCATCTATGAGGTGACAGATCACACCGTCCTTCAATTTCCCTCGGCTGTTAAGGATCTTCGCTCGCTTGAATCGCCCTATATGATCTTTGTAGTTGTCGAGTACTACGATAAAAGTTCCACATTTAGGAAACAGGGATGGCGGGAAGCTCAGTTCTTTCAGTCCGTGCTTCCTCACTTCGTTGTAAGTCTTGTTAAGATCGGACTCCATCTTCGCATAGTGATCATTCTCAGGGCCGTCTCGGAGTATTATCTGAAACCGATTCATGTTGTAGTCTCTCCGAGTGTTGAATCGAAATAGTGGTTGGAACTTCAGGGCTTGATTGAAATCATGTGGTTCTATTTCAGTTTGTTCCACTTGGTAGTTTTTAAACAGCTCGGTCCGAATTTCCTTATGAAGTATTTCATGAAGCCTAAAAAGCAAGATCAGCTATGAAAGTCCCCCAAAACTTTTTTTAATTTACAGTAATGACATATTAATCAAAACAACAGAAACCATATTGAAAGGCGTACAAGGTCCGAAGGGTCCGGTAATCAGGTTCTGGGGACTGTTCTGCCCCATTTTGAGTGTCAGGCTCAGTAGAAACATTATTTGGTGGAGCTACTTCAGATCTTGATTCCGATGATGACACCCTGATTGGGGAATGATTTGTAAATTGACACGCCATATTTTGTCGGACTCACAGTCGATTCCAAATGTTTTCCTTCTAAAAAATTGTACAAATAAATTTAGTGCAGTTAATTAAAATTTGTATTGGCTTTCCGAACTTTTTAAAAAATTATATGTGAGAGTCATTCTATAAATAATTAAACCAGGGGTAGCTAGTTACATAATAAGTCTCAATGTTACCAATTGTAAATAATTCCACAAGACCTCTACTTCTTCACAGGCCACCTCTCACAGATCACTCTTCTGGACCTTGCCGAAGAGAAACGTTGGAAGATAACGTTTTTCTCCAAACAATAAAATGGCCGGACAAAATGGATGCCAGATTTCAGGCCCACTGTCTTACATCGTCACAGTATCCCTGAGAATTTGATAAACAGTAAGAATAAAAGCCTTAGACTATCTCATGTTGAGAGTTGATGTAAAAGCGTCATCAAGGTATTTGAAACGAAGTTAAAGCAAAGGAAGTTCCAAGTTTTGGAAATAGATGGCAGGAGTGTTATCATAATATATTCTTGACATTTTTCGCCTGTTTTAAATACAAATGTAATTATTTGTAAGTAAATTAGCTGTAATCTTTTCAGGCTGACCCCGACGACCCAATGATCATGTCGGTCAACGGTCAAGGGAACCTTGCTGTCATTGGTCATGGTCCAGTGCGCGGAGTTGTTGTTACAGACACTCCCCAAGAAGAAGAAAAAATCCGAAGACCCGATTGGCAGTAGCCAATGAGAGAGCATGCTGCTCCAGAAGATCCCAAGTTCCCCAATATTTTCGCATGTATTTTCAAGAAAATATAGACCTGGACAATAATCAACAGCTATTTCCGATACCATTAGCATTCGTAACTAATAATTTGGAAAGACAATTGAACGCTAATTGGATTTTCTGTATTTTTTTTTAAACAAGTACTTACACCGAAGCCGATAACGAGTCCTATTCACGCGCCGAACTAAAAAATGGATGCACCGTACAAAAAAGAAGTGCTGTTATAAAAACAGCCGTAAAACTAAAGTAGTTTAAGGACTGTAAACGAAAGTGAAGGAAATCCAAATCAAATAAAACCAGCTCATTGTCATTTTTAATGTCTCGGATGAGATGGCTATGGGAATTTTTGCTCTCTCATTTATGTTTCTATAGGCAAAGAATGCACAATCACTACACCGTAATATGAATATAATACCTTTGAGTTTCTGCCTGAAATAAAATATGGGTCGTGGCAGTGCATGGTCGTGACCTATGTAAACATTTGAAACAATACAAATTCCCATGTGGCTAACTATACTAACTATAGAATAATTATTTTCCTACATAAAGCGTTCTTTGACTCTTGTCTTGACATCAAGCACTCTTTTTTTTTTACAAAAAGTAATTTATTTAAAGGGCATGTATCCGTGTAATGAATAATAATTGCATTCTCTTGGAAATTCCAAGATAAATATTCGAAGATTATAGGAGGAAAAAATACATGCCGCAAAATTTATCTGAATGCATATTTGATTGACATCCCTTGAGTTTACGGAAATTTCTCAAAGAGTTCCATCTCCATATATTCCTATATAGTATTGCTCTGGTCTGGAGCCTGAACCTCTGTGTGTTGAGATGAAATTCATTGATTTTAACAACAGGGATGAAGGAGAATCAAATCTCCCATCCTGTAACTATAGGGATGGAGGCTGAAGGAAGATTTCGCGGGAAGCACAAGACATCTCTGTATATATCCAGTCTCCAGTCAATATTATACATCCTCCAGCATTGACGTACATATATGATACCTCCTGTGTACACATTGACATTTCTCCCACTAAAAACATCTTCTTCCTGAGACTTTTCTCTGTACATAAACAAGTCCTGCAGTCAAAGCTTTCCTTTCATTCCAATTACATACTTTCACTTTCAATACTATATACCTCTCTACCTTCACAGGTTTTTCTCTCTAATCCGTCTTCACATCTTAATCACAAAAAAAAAAAAAATATTCAGAGGAGTTTTGACCAACCAAAATTCCCTCAAAAAAAAAAGTTAACATTACGAGCTTCACAAAATAAAATATGTACAGAAAGTAAATATTTACATAATTATTTCAAAGCCATACAAAACAAAATGATACCAAATAAATTTTAAAACTTTCCCCTTAAAAAAAAAAAGTCTCTAAAAATTAAACGTTCCTATAACAAACAAACAAAAAAATATAACAATTTTTACACATGAGACTTCAAAAAACTGTCCCAAATAAAATATGTCAGGATTAGGGAATTTCCCCATGGATTATCATCCCTCCTGCATAATTTGTTATGACAATATTGTCATAGGAGACCCCTCAGGGGAGGATAATTTCCCTAAAAAAGAATCCTCAACCCATTTAAGTCAGCTATTCCGAACTTTTTGCAAGTACAACAATTGGGACACGGGCCTGGAGTATAATTTCGATAAGGATCTCTTCCCATTCTGTTCCGCCTGTAAAGTGTTCGTGGTACAAATCTACAGGCTGGATAGTAGCATTGAGACAATCCTCAGCCAAATTCGTCAAATAGTTACGAAAGTAAGTTCAAAGATCGTTCTGAGTGAGGTCCAAAGGAAACGGTCGGATCTCAAAGGCGCTTCATTTCCTCCCAGTGGTCATTCGGAAGTCAACGGGAATTGCAGTAGCAGTCACCACCTGGCTGACCATGCGGAAGGAAAGTCGTCCGTGGTTGTGGGAACTGTGAGTGTCAATGAGAAAAATCTCTATTACCGGAATCTCACCTTAACACGTATGTTCATATTAATTATTACAGAGCTATAATAATTATGATACAGTGAGCTGTCTCTGTAGAAGGCACTCCCTTGACTGAGAGGTCTTTATCAAATGTGCTTTGGAAGTTTGAGGGGAACTCTTGCTGAGGATTCACTGGATATTTACTGGCAATCAGGTGAATAAACAGGATTGATGGAAAGTATGAAATAATTTCTAACAGGTTTCACCCCATTAAGTGACAGCCTCAATTCCGAAGATGAGAGTCAGCCGGAGGATGAGGAAGAGCCAGCCTTCCCCGTCCAACAACAACAACAGCAACAGCAACAACAACAACAACAACTCCATTCCCACGCTCTCAAATTAGTCAAGTTAAAGGATGAGTCTGAGGAGTCGGATGACGCTTCCCTCAATAATGATCTACCTCAGTCTCCGGTGTCCAACTCTCAGGAGCCTAACATCAAATGTGAGATTGTTATTAAAGAGGAGCCTCAAGAGAGTAGTCTCTCTTTCTTGGGTGATGATGAGCAAGTTCCTGGTCATGAGCCCAGCCTCATCAACTTCAACTCGGACTCTCCCCTGATTCTGAGACCAGAGACGAGACCTTCAGTACAAAATGGTATTCCCACCAACTGATATTCATGCCCACATTCTTTTTAATTACCAATTATGAACAGTCTGATGTCAGGTTGATCCCTCCAGGATTCCCAGAGATAATAACATATAATTACTGGACCCTGCAGATAGATCACAAATGCTCGCAGAGTCCCACATCAAATCGAAATGTACATACTTCCTGGTTTGAGAAATCCCTTCGAATTTATTCCAAATAAGCGTGTGTTGTATACTCTTTATAGAATAGACATATTCAATATTGCTGTTAAAAATAGATACACACGTTTCTACTAAACCCAGGAACCAGTTTGAACCTGATACTGGCTTCAAGAAACAAAAAAAAATACTACCCAGGAGTACATACAGTTCTTCAAAAATATGAAAGCGAATGTCTCTGAGGTTAAATATAATTTTTTATTTCAACAAAGATTCCTGATAACATTTAAAAGGGAAATCTATTATTATTTTCAGATCCAAGTGTATAACTCCGTATGAGAGGACCCTTTTTTAAAGGACGGGCATGTTTGACATGCTACTGTGTCCTATCTGAGGGATAATTACAAATTTTGACTGGTTAAGGGGAATAGGTTCAATATGTGATCAAAAAGAGAGAATTAATTTTTTGTGGGGATGCTCCAATAAGGAGGATTTACTGTATTAATAAGGAATGTTTTGATTCATATTTAGATAATCGTGGAACAACTTTTTGTCTTTCAGAATGTTCATATAGATATTCCTCCCATTTATTGTTTATGAAAAAAATGTACTTAGTTCGTTGTTTCCGAATTATAAAATCCATCGTGGAAGTTCTCAAGCATTCCAAGGCATGTAATTTACTGGGTTAGTAATTAAATATTTTCTGATGACTGACTTTAAACAGTTTCTCCTGAGCCGGGAATAATTCTAGGGTTTTTGTAATAATCATAAAACAATT
Source organism: Allacma fusca (assembly GCA_947179485.1). Lineage (NCBI taxonomy): Eukaryota > Metazoa > Arthropoda > Collembola > Symphypleona > Sminthuridae > Allacma > Allacma fusca. The sequence continues at coordinate 12,939,990 of OX359245.1, read as the reverse complement.
ACAAGTAATTAAATAATTACTAATCTAGAATGGGATATAAACTTTATGTAGGATTTAATTCAAAATATAGGGTACATAATATAGACTGTATATTGACTGCTCTTTAAAACGCATGGGAATAGTTATGAATGAGGAAGCTTCGAAATGTTTTGCTGCTCCAAAGCACATCGTCGAAAATACTTGTCTTGTAAAAGGATCTGTGGAGCTTCATTTTTATTACGCAATGAGCCTTGTATATAAAGTCAGATCTGTGGAATTAATTCTAATAATTAATTTTGGCTCTATAGCACTATAATAATTATTATATATTCTAGTCCTATAGAGCCATTCATCGTAGTACTTTTTCCCAAACTGACAATGAGCATAATTATGTGCATTAATTGTACATGCCTATTTATTTAATATATAAGTATTAAAGTCTATTTATTGTCAATGGGTGCCACGCGTCGGACTCATGTGAAATAAAAATGGGCTGATCGTCATTGTTATGGTAACACGAGTACTTAATGGACTGACGTCAGTCCTCAGTCCTCACACAATCAGTAGTTATACTCGTAAAGTTTGCATGTGTACGACATTTGCTGTAAAAGTTCTCACATTGACTGGGTTTTTTGAAATTATTCCTCCTTTGATATCCCTAGCGTCATCACCTGAGGAGTCAGGCAAGCCCAAAGGGAACAAATGTGTTCAAATCACCTCCACAAAATTCATCTACGCCGAGATGTACCCCTTCGAAGTAGTCGAGAATCGCTTTCAATGTGGATCCTGCTCCTTCTTCACCCTGAAAAAACGCTGTAATTTATTGCAGCACATCCGATCGAATCATATGAGTGAGTTGTAATATTACTTCTTTTTTTTTTTACAATATGTCTCTTTACAATATGTAAAATCATTAAATAATAAAGAACAGAGTGTATTGGAACTCGGACTGGATCAGCCTCTATAATGGGAATTTTGTTGTTGAGTATATAGGCGGAGTTCAGAAGCACATTTGTCAAACCTGTGGGAAAAGCTACTCGAACAAGATCTGCTACAAGTTCCATTTGGAGACCCATACGGACAATCCCTGCTATACGTGCGAGTTCTGTGGGAAGGAATTTAAGCTCATTTATAATTACCGAAGTCACAAGAGGTACTCCCATGGGGGGGACGATCTCAAAAAGTATGAGTGTAAATACTGTGGGAAGAAATTCTGGAAGAATCGGGAAATGACTCTTCATAGCAAGATCCATACGGAGAGACACGTTCCCAAAACAACTTGCAAAATCTGTGGGGAAGTTGTGGACAAAAAATCCCTTGACCTTCATGTTAAGGAGCTTCACTTTGGATAGTCCTTTCGTTCACACGGCTCATCATCATGATCATCATCATCATCACATTCATCATCATCACCTGCCTATATACACGAGGAATATCTATTTACTCCTTTCGATGATAAATATAGGCAGCTGGGGCGAAAAACTGATACCAAAGCTTGTATTCCTATTGTAATCTAATATAAATTATACATTTTTGACTTGAGTTCGGAAGGACAGGCTCGAGTTTCACATTCCTCTGGGGAATATTGTCTCATTTGAATATTAATTTCTAGTGATAGAATTGATTGCTGAGGTGATTGTGGCTGGCGTGTCTCTGGTTTTGCATGTGCTTTGAGGATTATGTACCAATGTCAAGTGTATGCATGTGAGGGTGTGCACAATGAGGATTTATAGCTAATTAGGTAATGTACTTACGATTGAGGATATATATGGGAGCGACTCCAGTAGATATGGAATTTGCATTATTTCCTATTATTCTGTAAAGTGAGTCACACAATTTTATTTATTATTCATAATTATATGTGGTGCTGTGTGAATTTTGTTTTTTTTTATTTATTTCAAATCGCTAACGCAAGTCATGTAATTATATCTGTATGTGTATAATCTTGGAGGATTTGTATGTCAAAGTTGTCCTAAAATTTCCCAACACCTTCAAAGCCAAAATGTATGTTAAGCATGTATGGAGATTTAAAGAGATTAATCCGGTTATTGTTCGTTTAATAGAAATATAGTGGAAAAATAAATCCTGGCATGCGAACGAGTCATAATAAGACACGATTGTTACTGTCATTTGTGACATTTCAAGATCCTCGCATAATTTTAGGGAATTTTGCCATTTTGCAAGAATAATTTTCTTTCGTGCTGATTGCATTTATACTCCCCCCCCCCTCAACCTCAACCTCCTCCTCCTCACCTCCTCTGGTTATGCAATATCCTCATTCTATAGTTACCATACATATATGTAGATTCAGGGACTCATGGGTGTCAATGTCAGGAAAGTTGCAGGCGTGTGTAACAATGCAATTTTGTTGCCTCTCAATAATAATAAAGCTCTATACAGAAGTTTTTCTTAGTCACACACGAACTTGTAACATTTAGAAATTTTTTAAGTATGTACGTGCATTTAATTATTATATATGTATATATCTATGCTGATGCTCAAACTCAGAACTGCAAAGGTTGGATTTTGTCATCCGTCACCATACTCCAATTAATTCTCTCAGTCATATGTGTCCTTTTACGCATTATGCATTTTTATACATACATTGTATATTGTAAGTATGTATGTATATATATAGGTATATGCATCCGCCATGCATTGCTCACTCTGAGGAAAAATTATCAACGGGTTCACACTCTACCTGAGCTCAAAGTAATCTCGAAACGGTCAAAGTCATCAAACTTTAAGAGGCACAGATGCGTCAGCGTAAAAAAGAATTTTAATTTAATTTTAAGTCTTATTTTTAAATTGGATTTTTTACCATTTTTTTTTACCCATAATATTTGTATTGCAATAACAATTATTGTTACAGAAAATGGAGTAAGAGCAAGTCCTTATTGAGTCTAATCCCCAATATAAATGTCTATGTTTAATTAAGGGGTATAGTAATGTACTTTGAGAATTTCAACCAGACTTATATATATAGTCAGACAGTTACAATTTACAATTATTTTTGGTACAGCAAAATTCCCAGTACCATTAAAATGTTTGACGTGTAATTTTATGTCTTGACAAATTCCCATGTATTATTTTCCCCTTGAACTAGAGTTTAACAATGGGTGTGTATCGATAGGCAAAGAACTCTTCCCCATACACTTGGATTATTAGCCACTAATTCTGCAGATACCCCAACACTTGTAATCAATCCTTTCAAATCCCACATGCTTCAAGGTAAGCTGACAAGAAAAATAAAACCGAGCTTTTAATTTTTAATTAAATCAAAATTTAATAAAGATATTGCGGGTGTTAACATAATTACAGGCACGCTGCATGCATTTTTGCAAATTTTCGCTTCGTTTTTCCTTAAGATTTGTGCTAATTCTTTTTTTTCAAATAGATACATAAATATATGAATTTCTGAGCCTGTAACTTCGGATGCAACCATAAAAATAACATGGAATTTAATTTGTATTAATTATTTGTGAAATGCTATGTTATCAATTTTAATGTTTTAACTTCCGTGTATTTCTTGGAAGGAGCATATAATTTTGATATAATTTCTTACATAATAATTTGAATCATAATATTTAAATCCGGTCTCCTTGAAATGAAATTATTCCTTAGATTTTCCTCCATTATTTTCAAAACCCCTTAGGACTATTATTCATGAAATTGTAATATGTTCGTTTCAAAAATTAATCCCACGTGTTTTGAAACTAAATATATTATCTAGCTCTGAAAATTTTCTCTAGGTCAATCCTATTTTGTAATTTACATGCACAAAGGGATCTCTAATAGGGTGACCACTTGTGTTCTCAAGGATTGAAGGGTGCTGTTAAGGTAATTATATATATATAAGGTATATGTTTTTGTACAAAATTTGATGGCGGATCTACCAGTAATTTTTTCAAAGTAATCGGTTAGTATGGTTAAAAGTTATGAGCAATTTTCTGAACACAGTGAGAAATGAGAGGAGTACTGTAACTGAAGAAAAACCGCTTCTCCATCCATACGAAGTTCGGACCTTCCTTTACTTAATCCATTCATAGGAGTAGACTATATGGTTTATGAATTTATTTTGTGTTTATGGATGTTGGAAGGCTTCCAGACCGAGGCAGGATGTCTTCTGTCTGGTTGTCTGTGTCTGGATTTGGATTGGAAAACTTCTCCTAGACAATACAATTTTGATCCTTCCCCGAATTCAGCATGACCTGGAAACTGTCCTGATTGGAATCCGTGCAAGCACTTGGGAGTCAACTTCAAATATGGAACATGAAAATCTTTCAATGCATAGTGACTCCCCAACGACAACGACAAAATAAGAAATTTTAAAAGCGAATTCAATTCATAGGGAAAAAAATTCAAGTCCTGGAAGATATCAAAAATACCCCTGGATTTGACAAGCTCCTGCAGTTATTTCCACGAAGACTGGGCCAACTTCGGGATTCTGGATTAATTTAATTTAATTTTTTTCACATTTAAATTGATTTCAGGGGAATCCATTCTTTTTTATAACTAGGAAGCTTAAACAACAGCTGCGTCATCATTTATGTAATAATTGTTGACGGACTGTTTGATTTATTTGGTTTCCCATCGAGACTAAGATCCTGTCCATAAAAATACCTACCACAGACCCGTAGCACAGTTGTTGGAGAACCAAAGGACAAATGTAATTACTACCATCCCTGTACATGCATTGAGACCACAGTATGGAATTACCCGTATTAAATCATACTTGACCACATGATGAGCAATTAAAACTGGTATTTTATTAGGGTCGTTGAGTGAGCAGTGCACGTCATTCGGAAATAATTCCAGGCAAAATATCCCACAAGATTTACAAGAAAAAACCTTACCTCACAATATGTACTAAGGCTACGGGAAGAACTGTTTATTATTTCAACATGCATCTGTATACGAGTGAAGGAGTTGAAACAAAATGGGTAAATTCAAAGCGTTGACATTATAGGAGCAATACTTACTCCAATCCCTCAGCCCTTAACTTATAATAATTATAGCCTGACCTTAAGAAGCCTTCACCCCTGGACAAAATTCCTTCCAGTAGGGGATCCCTATACCTTGTATTTGTACCTGTATAAATACGTACACATAATTACACATATCTACATCTATAGGTTTATTGTTAGGGTAAAACGGTTCAATCACATGTTGGATTGCGCCATGCTCCTTTTTACCTCTTGACCATCAAGGGGTAAATACTACAAGGGTTATTTTCGTACCTTCACAATACAATAGTTAAGGTTAAAATACTTGAGGGCTCTATATATAATTAGTGTAGCAGGTAAATACATAGTGAAGTTCCAAATACCCAAATACCTGGAAATAATATGGAACTTGTGGACACCCGAAGTCCCATTTCTTCAGGGGTAGGACATGTCGTTGCTGAAGAGGCAAAATGGTCTACGTCTGCATATTTTTGTACAGAACTTAGACCCTTTTGCCTCTTCAGTAAACGATATAATTACATATCTACCCGTCCCCTTACATATTCTACGTAAATTAAACAAAATATAAACATTGGGGACGTCACAGGTATGTTTTGGTCGCAGTGAGTTGAGGTGTCAAAATTCTATGGTCATAGCCCATAATAGCCTTGTAATCAGAAGGTATGAGTTTGCTCACAATTAAAACTGCAAATTCTCGTCCCTACAGACATTTCATCCGTTGCTTGGGAAAAATTATAATTACTACCAGAATCCCAAAGTATTTGATGAGGCCATTCTTCCTATATACGTAATTTACATATGTATAAGAGCATCTCTACAAGCATGAAAATAGGGCTTCCTGTAATAGTAGTGGACCACCTAATCCTCACCAATGGTCAAAATGATCATTGCGTTTTTAAAAGTATAACTTTTGAGGGAAATACATATTTGATCTCCCTGTAGAAGGTCTACTGTTTTCAAGGGGATGTCTCAAAGCCAGCACTCACATTATTATACCCAAAGTTTAAAGACCATGAGCATCAAATCCTACGAAGCATGAAAGACACCTGAGAACTGTCCTGTAATTATACAGAGGAGATAATCAAGAGCTTAACCTTTGCATGGGTATAAATTCCCAATGTGATATTTTAAAAACAGACTGAACTCACACAGTTATCATTGGATGTTATGCAAGCGTCCCAATCTGGACTGTCGATAATAACCAATTATATATATTACCCCCTCTCACTCACAAGTATCTGGCTCATATGTATGTAAACACTCAGAGCAAAATTTTAAAAAAAAAATATATATGTGGAAATTGAGCAACGATTGGTAATAAGGGTCCAGCATGCAATGGGGCATTCCGAGACGGCCCTTTAAGTATCATTGATGCAATTTCTGTAATTATGTAATCCCTCCCCAGCTAATTTCCCTTCCTCTCTCAAGACTTAACTCCTGGAAATTTCTCTCCTTTTTAAAATCCATAGACGAAGCTCAAGCTGGGGAATCACAGAATTATTGGACACATTTACAGACATGCATTTACCTATTTACTCGTTTACGTATGGGCCGCATGGTGAATATTTTTCCCATGTCTGATCCTCCAGCCCCCCTCCGTATACATTACTATATGTAGATACATTTGTATTAAAGTACAAGTAATTCCATGAAATCATATCTATGGACTTATATATTGTAAGGAATGGAATGTCCTATACTTATGCATGGGGGTTACAAAAGTCAGGATTAATGGGGCAAGATAATGGTTCAAAAAATCCAAATCAACTTCATAATCCACATACACACACACATACACACACACACATATAGACACACACACACATACACATGAATTCTCTCATCATACGGTAGTAAATAAAATTTTCTCACAAGAAGCTGATACTAGTTAGAAAAGTTCACTGATATAATTTCTTGGAGTTACTCGCCCTTGAAAATATATAAAAGCTTGTCGTGTGAAGCTCATGTTAAAATTGTGACGAGGACTATATAGTCTTATATGGTCGGACACATCCTCACAATAAACAATAGCCAGTCTATAGTGAGTGTACAGTCCTGATGCATATGTTTTATGTGTGCATGTGTGTGTGTTTGTGAGTGAGTGTGTGTGTGTGTGTGCATTATTTGAGAACCCCCCATTAAGGAGAGCTTCCTCGTCAGCTCCCGTCAACATTTTAAAGTGAGAAAAACAGTCCTCTCGGTCACCACTCCATCACGAGCTAGCTTCCCAGAAGTTTTTAGTCCTTGCCAACCTCCCACCGAAGACGCAACTTCTGTAATAAGTAACACTAAAAGTGCACATGGTGTGACACAAAATTTATTTTCTCGCCCCAAACGAGCACACGCAAAAAAAAAAAAAAAAAAAAAATTGCCGAGAGCATTCCACATAATAGTCTTCTTTTTGGGGGGGAAAGTTTTATGACTTAGACCACATTTCGTCAGAGTCTCAGTTGAGTGTTGACACACAGAGGCTGGACAACAGAGCATAGCCCGCCAGAGACGGCCAGGAACTGGGAAAAATTAGAGATTTTTAGGGTACAAAATAGTAAGAAGGGCTTTGTGTGTGCAGAGGAAGAGACAAGTGAGTGATAGAACATATCTGGTGGGGAATAAAATAATTTTTGCCAAAAAAAAAAATGGAGAGCATCGTCATTGGAGGGATGTCCGGGAGATGGCCCAAATCCAAAAGCGTCCAGGAATTTTGGAACAATTTAGTCAATGGAGTGGATATGATTGGGGGTATGAATACATGAAAGTTTTAAATTTTTTATGATATTTTTTTCCCCATTCATACGAACTACTACGGAATTTCTACAAAGAATGTTCAATTTAATGAGTCATAAAATTTGTAAAATAATGAATGAAATTTTTTATTGTTTTTTTTTATACTTCCAATTAAAATATCTAATTGACAGCTTACTATTGATGAATATCCTTTGTCTGCCCGCACTTTCATAGGGCTTATTATTTTGCCTAGACTTTCAATAAAAATGTATGGGTATTTGTAATTAATTTTTTTATTTGGGAAGTTTAGAAGTGGATCCCAAATGGAATGCTGAGCTTCATGGAATCCCAACCAGAAATGGTAGACTTACGGATTTGGACAAATTTGACGCGGAATTTTTCGGCGTTCATGAAAAACAAGCTGGCTCCATGGATCCTAGACTCCGTATGTGACCAAATTAAATTAAATCCTTTCAGAATGTTGGGTATAATCTGGAACTATATAGTGTGAGGGATAGTTTCCATGAAAAATTTATTTGAAAAAGGATAGGATGTTCTCTTGAAAATTTTTACTTCTTGCAGCTTCAGTTTTTCTTTGTAGATTTATAATAATTATTATTCTTGATTACACTTTTGTAGTTCTCTCGTGGCCGTGTTACAATCCCAATGATTTTTTTTTATGTTGTTCCCACCAAACAAGCGCATAATACCTTTTTGTTTTAAATCGTTACAAGAAAAAAAAAATCCGTAGAAAGAAACATGTTCAAATCTCTCAGGGACTGGGAATAAAAAAAATTAAAAAGCAAAGCCTCCCAATGTAAAATCTTTCAGGCACAGGTCGACTAATTGTACCTTGTCAGAATGAGGAAGGATATGAGGAAGCCGAAATTAAGTCCAAGGAATCCTCAGTTAGATATTACTAATTAAAATGTGCATCTTCGAAGTTCCTCCAGGATTTCCCCTGATAAATCCTGAAGCTATAAGTATTTTGTAGATAATCTGGAGACTGGGTAGTAGATCTTCTGGGACGTCTGGGAGCGTCCTTTTAGCAATGTGTTTTTTGTAATTATCTACTTCGAAACCAAGTTCTTTCCAAGGCATTAGATGATCTAGGGCTTGAGATGGCTACTTCCAGCTTTACTTAGCTTCATTAAATGTAATCAGGGGGGAAAAAAGGGTAATGACGTATGCAAGATCGAGACTACAGCTAGGAAGGAACATCTGGGGTTCGTGACTGCTCATTGGTTGAATGTAGAACTGCTGTAGCAGAAGTGTATGTGTGGGTGTCGGATATCGGAAGAGCGATGCACGTCCGAAATTAAGAAAACCCCACTTTGGTAATTAGTGTGGAATGTGAGTGTTCAGGATTGCAATTTGTCAGAAATTCTCTTGTAATTAGGAGTTGTATGATATGAGACGTGGGAATAGTCTGGTTGATTTCCCGTCGATTAGGACTGAGGCAGGGGTTGAGTGTGAGATCACTCTTCCAACGCATGCATGACCTGATGTTCATATAATTAATGAAGCTATAGTACAGTAAATAGGATTGTGCATTGGAAGTAAAAATTGGAGTTGTTTTTTTGCCATTACAATAGGCATTACAATAAATTACTTCTACGGTAATTACGGTTCCAACATCATAGGCATTTATTAACCTTGTAAACATTCATTTCTTGTGATTTCAGGTCTCTTGTTGGAGCTAACCCATGAGGCAATTGTCGATGCAGGTTTGTCTCCCCCTTTGAAAAAATTATTACTTTATAAGATTATTAGTTATAAGGAGTTATAATAATTGTAGAGTGTCTTACGAGGGTATAAATGCCATATGCTCCTTTTTTAATTGAATCGATATTTATAAGTAAATTTGAAATTATACAAAATGTAGAGATGTATGTGGTCAGATGTATAATTACATATGCCGCTGGGTTGTAAATACAGAAGAATCTCGTTGAATCCGACAAAGGGACCGAGGATTTTTGACCCTTGTAAAATGTTTTAGGAGTTTATCCACCATTGCAATATATTGATTTTGGGAGATCAACAGGGAGCGAAGATCCTGTGTATTGCTCTGGGTGACAAAATCCTCGGGTCCCTTACGAATCAATAAGAACGAGATTCAGTGTATGTAGTGTAGGTTCACATGTCAACATGTGCTGTAGATATTGGGGATTAAAGAATATGTTTCAACATTTTTAATTAGGGATTATTAATAAAGATTATGTAAAGTGTATTGTTTTGAGGGATGTTTGTTGTAAGAACTGTATTAAGGGATTTGTAAAATCAAAAGTTCTTGAATTTTCTTTAATAATAATACTCTTATAATAAATGTTAATAATCTTGTAAAAGTGTGGGTAAATCTAATCGAAGGATTTTAATACACCAGGCTTTAATCCCGGTACGCTTCGCGGAACTAGAACGGGTGTCTTCGTCGGAGCGTCTGGCGAAGAGTCGAGGTCATTTTGGAGAACCACCAGTGATAGTCCTTATCTTCCTCTGGGAACCTTCCTGTCCATGTTGGCAAATAGAACATCCTTCGCATTTGATCTTAAAGGACCTAGTCTCCCCATCGATACTGCCTGTTCCTCCAGTTTCGTGGCCCTGCACGAAGCCATCCTCAATATCCGCAATGGACTCTGTGATGCCGCAATTGTGTCCACTTGTCACACCCTCGCGGACCCAGATGTCTCCATCAGATTCAATAAATTGGGGATGTTATCCCCAGATGGGAAGTGCAAGTCTTTTGATGTATCGGCGGACGGCTATGTGCGGAGCGAGGCGGCTGTGGCCCTATTTATATGTAAAGAGTCCTTCGCGAGGAGAAACTACGCCAAGATCCTTCATGTCAAGACTAATTCAGATGGAAATAAAGAACAAGGACTGACATTCCCTTCAGGATTCATACAAGAGCAGCTCCTACGGGAGACCTATGAGGAAGCTGGGGTGGACCCGAAAGACGTGGTTTATATGGAGGCTCACGGAACAGGGACCCCCGTGGGGGATCCCCAAGAAGTCAATGCTATTGATAGAGTCCTTTGCGGAGATCGAAGTCCAGAAAACCCCCTTCTAATCGGATCAGTCAAGAGTAATATGGGTCACTCCGAAGCTGCCTCGGGTAAATCATTTTGTAGTCGAAAGCAACTTTTAAATAACCTACCATACTGGTTGTGATGTTATTATGGGTAATTAGTACAGTAGGGGAATAATTTAATTCTATGACAAACAATGATTATGTGGTCTTTAATGAGAGGAGCCTGTAAGGAGAGGATTTAAAGTTGAGACTAATCTGAATATTCCCAAATAATTTTTCCACTGCATAAAAACTCCTCGCACACGAGGTGATCTCAGAGCCAGATTGTAGATACTGAAGCGTATTACAATTAATTTATTCATTTTTTCAAAAGTTTCCACATATATTTATTTCTGCTCGAACAACTTTCAGCTCTCACGCCGTATAGATACACCTCTCAAAGTTGAGAGCTCCTGTCATTCTTGTAGGTAGGAATTGTGAGGGACTCGATAAAAGTATTGTTTGAAGAATAATTAGTTCCTGGGAAGCGAAAAAGTGAATTTATGAATATTATAAGGCAAATGCAAATATCCAATTTTACATGTGTAGCAATTTCCCATGCATATCCGTTGGCTTGTTACAAAGCTACAGGAACTGTTCATGTTTGCTTCTCAAAGCATAAATAATGTTCGCTTGTATATACAGACAAATCTAGATTTTTTTCCCCATTCTTCTAGGCTTTTCTTGATGAAGGATGTAGGGCTTCACTGTTATTGTTTTTGAGCATCTGAATTGGTTGACTTGTAACTCACAATGGGTTTTTGTTGTTGAAGGAAACGTACAGATTGTCATTTATGTGGTATGAATCTTAATGTGACATTTTGTACTATGTCTATGTTCTAGGCCTATGTTGCATTGCAAAGGTATTGCTAGCAGCCCAGACAGGGACAATACCGGGGAACCTTCATTTCAAAACCCCGAATCCGAGCCTTGTAGGGATAACATCCGGTCGTATGAAAGTAGTGGATAAAAATACATCCTGGAGTGGCGGTATTGTTGGAGTGAATTCCTTTGGCTTCGGAGGTTCCAATGTTCATGTCATCCTCGAAACAGAGGTCTCTCCTCATGACCCCATTGCAGTAAATATACCACAACTAGTACCCTACTCAGCCCGAACCATGCAAGGAGTGGAGGATGTTCTGTCTGAAGCAAAAAATCTGCAACCGGACCAAATGGAGCTTCTCAGATTGGTCCACAATACCAACATCCCCAGTCATCGTTTCAGAGGCTTTGCCATTCCTGAGCTGTCTATAATGGAGCGTCAAGAACTGGCCAATCCCAAAGTGAGACCTCCCGTGTGGTTGGTTTTCTCTGGTATGGGCTCACAATGGAAAGGGATGGGGAGAGATATGTTTCAATTTAGTGTCTTTCGGGATTGCTTTCAAAAGCTCTACAAAGCTCTCATCCCTCATAACATTGACATCATCAGTTACATCATGGATGACAACCCGGACGCCCCATCCGAAGGGTTTTGTTCAGCAATCTGTATTTGTGCTATTCAAATTGCCCTAGTGGATTTAATCAAAGCTTTGGAGATCCCAATCGACGGGTATTTTGGACACTCTTTTGGGGAAATGGCCTGTGCTTACGTCGATGGTTATTATACAGCTGAGGATATCATATTACTAGCTTGGGCCCGGTCCAGAGGAATCCTCGATTCTAACTTAGTTCCTGGTGCGATGGCTTCTTTAGGCCTGAGTTGGGAGGAGACAGTTGCAAAATGTCCGAAGGAAATCACACCCGCATGTCACAATGCTCCAGATAATGTGTCCGTTGCTGGAACCCCCGAGGCAATAAAGAAGTTTATTGCCCAACTCAAAAGTGAGAATGTGTTTGCACGCGAGATTGATTCTGCCGGATATGCTTTCCATAGTGAGCTCATGAAGCCGGCGGAGAATCTCTGCAGGAAATATTTTGCAGAGTTAAATATGAAACCAGAACTACGCTCCCCAAAATGGGTGTCAACGTCTACTCCGAAACATTTAGTGGACACAGATGCGGGTATGTACGTCTGTGATGACTATTTTGTGAATAATGTCCTGTCTCCAGTCCTCTTCAACGATGCCTTGCAAAAAGTCCCAGCTGATGCGATCGTAATCGAAATTGCTCCGCATGGAATTCTTCAAGCCATCCTCAAACGGTCCTTGCCCAAAACCTGCACTGTTATTTCTCTGTGCAGTCGTTCCAGCACGAATAATATCGAATTCTTTTTGAAAAATGTTGGAAACATGTTCAACTCTGGCTTGCAACCTCAAATTAGCAATTTGTACCCGGCGTCTAATTTCCCCTTGAGTTCCGCGACTCCTTGCTTGAGTCCCTTAATTCAGTGGGACCATAGGCAAACCTGGGCTGTGCCTGATCCAGCTGGAGATAAGGAAGGATCAATGACAGAAATCAACTTAACCAACAAAGCCCACGCTTTCTACGCTGGTCACAAAATTGACGGCCGAGTTCTGTACCCTGCAACTGGCTATCTGTATTTAGCTTGGAAAGCTCTGGCTTTAAAAACAACGTCATCAATGGATCGACCCGTAGTTTTTGAGAATGTGGAACTTAAAAGAGCTACTATCATGACTTCAGAGTCTTCATCAAAGTTCAGTGTGAATATCCATGACAGTGGTCATTTTGAAATTGTCGAGGGTGGAGCATCCATTGTGTCAGGCTCAATTCGATTTGAAGAACTAGAAGTTTTTGACTTTGAACCAGTCACTCCAGAAAAGGACAGTGTGATTTTATCATCTGCAGATGCTTACAAGGAGCTTCGTTTGAGGGGTTATGAATATAATGGGGAGTTCCAAGCCATGTCAGAAGTTGATAGCAAGGGCCGATGGGCACGCGTTTCTTGGAGGGACAATTGGATACCATTCTTAGATAACATGCTTCAGTTGGAATGTTTCTCTAAAACTCACAGAGGACTGTACTTACCCACCCGAATCGAGAAGGTTTCAATTGATCCGAAACGGTTCCAGGACATCATTGCTAATAACAAAACATCCGAGGCTTTTGAGGTTCTACTCGTCCGAGACGATGCCCTCCAGCTGGTACATTGCGAAGGTGTGGAAATTCGAGGGGTTAACTTGACTTCGACCAAGAAAAATGTCAAAGATAATCCCTTCATGGAAGGCACAGTTTTCGCGCCCTTCTTCGACGATGCAAATGAAATTTCCGATGTTGATCACGTCCTGTCATTTTACCTCAATATTGTTACTGACAACTTGAGTCCAAACGAGAAAGCTGCTGCTATTGCGTCTGCTGAATTGGACTTTGATATAAAGGCTCTAGCGGAAACTATCTCCAACAACATGGACATTGATGGGATTTACATCCAGAACATCACTAACGGAACAGCGGAGCATTGTCCGGAAGAGAAGGTAGAAAAGGAGAAGTTCAAGATCAAAAGTGCTCTAAACCTCTCTTCGGAAACTCATTTAGACTTGTTATTCCTTGACAATTTGGTCTTGGATTCCTTACCCCAGGCAAAATTTATCATTTTCAATGGGGAGTCCGTACCAAAGTCATTCCTTTCGGATTATAAACTGATAGCTGCAAAAAATACTTCCACTTTGTCATATTTTCTACTCAAGAAAAATTCCGAAACTGTGGTATATGAGAAGGTCCAAATCGGAAAAGATTTCCAATGGGTCGCGGAAATACAGAACAAGTTAAAGGAAGGCAAAGGAGTGGACCTCATTGCAACAGCTCCTTCCGATGGTATCATTGGTTTCGTGCGGACATTGCGTAAGGAACCAAATGGTGAAAATATTAGATGCTACTACGAAAAAGAAGATGTTCAAAACACCGAGACTTGGCCTCAATTAACTTATAATGTCTACGAAGCCGGACGATGGGGAGCTTACTACTCTTATGAGCTAAGTCAAAGCTCTTTCGAAAAAGAGGGTTCTGCGGATGCGTACGTCAATGCCCTAACCCCTGGCGACCTCTCAAGTCTGGTGTGGTTGGAGAGTCCCAAATCTACAGAGGCTGGGGAGAACGTTTTGGTTTCTCATGCAGCATTGAATTTCCGAGATGTGATGTTAGCTACTGGTAAACTTTCCGCGGATGCTATTCCTGGTATGGAAGGGGAAGAATGCATCCTCGGTATGGAATTTTCTGGGGTTACTGCTCAAAACCGTCGGGTGATGGGTATGGTCTCAGCCAAAGCTCTTGCAACAACTGTCAAAGCTGACCCTTCGTTTATGTGGGATATCCCAAAGTCCTGGTCCTTCGCCGATGCTGCTACAGTTCCTGTCGTCTACGCCACAGCTTACTATGCTTTAATTGTTCGGGGAAAGATGCAGCGGGGGGAGAGCGTCTTGATCCATGCTGGTGCAGGTGGTGTGGGTCAAGCCGCAATTGCCATAGCACTAAGTATGAACTGTAAAGTTTTCACAACCGTCAGTTCCAATGATAAGAAGCAGTATTTGAAAGAACGCTTCCCCCAATTGACCGATGCCAGCTTTTCCAATTCCCGAAGCTACCGTAGCTTTGAGAAGCACGTTCAAAATGAAACCGATGGGAAAGGAGTGGATTTGGTCCTGAATTCCTTAGCGGGGAAAAGTCTCCAAGCTAGCGTCCGTTGCTTGGCTGAATATGGAAGATTCCTGGAAATCGGGAAATTTGATTTGTCCAACAACACCCCCTTAGGAATGAGCATCTTCTTGAAGAGCGTCACCTTCAATGGAATCTTACTCGATGCGATGATGCAAGGCAAAGAGGATGAGAAGCTCGTCGTTTCCACCTTACTTCAAAATGGCATCGATTCCGGAGTGGTCCAGCCCCTACGCAGCACCGTGTACAGTAATCAAGAGCTCGAACCCGCATTCCGATACTTGGCTTCAGGAAGTCACATTGGAAAAGTGGTCATAGAAGTTAATAGTTCCAATAATTTCCCCAATCTCCCCAACCTTAAATCTTTGTCAAGGACGTATTTCAATAATCAAAAGTCATACATCATCATCGGAGGCTTGGGCGGGTTCGGTCTTGAGCTAGCCAGTTGGATGGTGGACCGTGGGGCTCGGAAACTTGTTTTTGTATCTCGCTCCGGTATCACGAATAAGTATCAAGAATACAGGATCCAAGTTTGGAGTGAGAGGGGAACTGAGGTATTAGTCTCCCAAGATGACATGACCACCCTGCAGGGCTCAAAGACTGTTTTGGAAAAGGCAAATGCTCTTGGACCACTTGGCGGGATTTTTAATTTGGCTATGGTACTCAAGGACGCCCTATTTGAACATCAGACGCTGGCAAATTTTGAAGCTGTGGCCTCCCCAAAAATTAATGTCACACGGCATTTGGACCAACTAACTCGGACTGGGTCAAATCAATTGGATTATTTTGTTGTTTTCTCGAGTGTGGCGTCCGCCAAAGGAAATCCTGGTCAGACCAATTATTCTTATGCGAACTCCTTCATGGAACGGATTTGCGAGCAGAGGAGGAAGGAAGGACTCCCCGGATTGGCTATTCAGTGGGGTGCCATTGGAGATGTGGGCGTGGTCCATGACAAGATGGGAGGGAATGATGTTATCATTGGAGGAACCCTTCCACAGAGAATAACATCTTGTTTAAACGTTATGGATTCGTTCTTGCAGCAATCCGTTCCAGTGATCAGCTCATTGGTATTACCATCTCAGTTAGCAGGGGGCAAATCCGGAGCTCTCTCCGTCGCTCAAAAGGTAGGCCATATTCTGGGAATTAGGGACGTCTCCAAAGTTAACGCTGGCTCTACTCTAACGGAAATGGGAATGGACTCTTTAATGTCATCGGAAATTAAGCAGGTTCTGGAGCGCGAGAAGATCATTTTAACTGCGGAAGAAATCGGCAAACTGTGTTTCTCATTTTTAACGGATTTAGAGTAACGACGTTTAACATATTACTGTTCAAATTAAAATATTTTATAATTCAACAGTCCAGGGAATTGGCCCGCGTATTTTACACTGTTGACGTTTGTTTTTGTTAGACTTCTCAAATTTTTACTACACTTCGGCAGGATTTGCTTTTTGAAATTACCTGGATATTTTTAATTTGACCATTTCTGACTCCAGCATTCTAAGTCCAGTTGTATGGCATGTTTGGCAATTACACCCTTCTAGACGAATTCTACAATTTGTCATCTACATATTTGAGACACCACAATTTTTCTTTAAAAAATTTATCTCAGCGTTAATATATCGTCGTTGAAGGGGCACTTACATGCTATGTTTTTGTACAGCTTGTATGTCATTTTGCCTCGTCACCGACGATATATTCAAAATTTTACAATTACAATAATAATTGTTATCATTGGTGTCAGGTATATAATCCAATACCTGTTGAACTCCCAAGAAACATATTCGTTTAGAAAAGTCAGTAAAAGCCTTAATTATATTCAAAATGCGGGACATTTGCAAGGGATACATTTCGACATAACAGAAAAATAGACGGGTAATTTTAAATGGCTAACCCTGGTGGTAAATAGGTTAGGGTAGGATGAAGATATGAAGCCCGGAATAAATCAAATCGTATTATATTATTATTATTAAAGTATGAACTTTATAGACAGTCGCTAGCCGAATAAAACATTACAGAAGAAAAATAATGTCCCTAGAAGAGAATGGTTGGACTCAAAAGACAAGTAGCTCTGGTGATGGCAGGTGTTGAAAATGAGAGAAAATAAAAAATGACGAATTATGTATATATGTAAACGCAGTGATACCCTGTGGCTATTTATAAAATTAAGTTTTGTGAAACTAAAAGTCAAAATATAATCCAAATCGTATTTGTCAAAAGGTCCCCCAGGGGTTGTATATTATATATGTACATAAGGGCGCATAATTTTGTTGTAATAGTGGATTGGTTCTTTGAACTCGTCTAATGGTGCTTTGACCTCAGGACCCATCAGGTCTTGCGGAGTGAATTCGTTTGAATAATAATTATTATTGTCCAATATAATTATTAGGTATGTCGACGTAAATGGAAATTGAGAAATTCGCTTTGATTAGTTATTATTTGACTTTAGCAAATTTTATTTTAGTAGTAGTGTAATTGACCACGGGCCTATAGCATCTGTGGTCCCATTATAAAAAAAATGTTGTACTATATTAAATTCCAAGATTATGAAACCTGAATTATTATAATTGTTGCACACAATGTTGGAAATAAAAAAAATTGTAAAAATAAACGGTAGCTATATATGTGAAGAAATACCATACTATGGCATTTTATTCTTTAATTTGGTCACCTACAAAGTCTTGCATAAAATTCACTAGTAATCGTGATCAAAATTTTTTATTCATTTTTTAGGGGAATGTTTAATTCAGCGAAATATTAAATATCTTATAAGTAACAGATTACTTCAGGGCCCTTTTAAGATATTCTCCCAGGTGACATGGACAATATTTCCTTGGGTCCTTCCCCATTCACAATTATTGAAATAAGCATATTTTTTTGACTATCTGAAAATGATTTGTAAATTCTATATATTTATGTTTATAGTGCTCTTCGCCAGTCAGTCGTTGTTTTTCATCCCTTTTGATTCTTGAGTGACGATGTAGTACCATAAATTCGTATGTACAATGCAATCTCTCTAATTATTACCCCTTCCCCGCCCTCAAATGGAGCAAAATTTTGTTCCTTTAGAGAAAATGCAATTGGAAGGGAATCCCTTATAGAGAGCACACTGTGTTTATATTTGTAAATTAGCACAACCAAATCTCCATATGTGAATTCATCCGGCACATTTAAGTACTCTTCTGCTCTTCCACCAAAAGTCCATCCAAAGTTGATTCAAGAATTGCTCAAAATACACATTTATTTGTGTCAGATATCAATATTTCCCCACTAAAGTAGAATAATAATTCGAGCCTTTAAATTTTTAACAAAGAGAATTTTTCGTAGAGGTTACAAACACCTGCACCGCAGTCAGGAGAATAGTTCCTTCCTGATGATCTACAGGTGGTAACATTTTGTACTCCTTACCTATATAAACCAGGTTTATTAAATTAATTAATTAAATCATACATATAATAACTCCCAAATATAAAACCTGGGAAATTCCCCACTGGCAGGACATCATACTCTTAAAAACTTGTATATTCTTGTCTTAATTCTCTTGTTAATTATTTGCAGGAAACTGGATCAGAATAACTTGATTGAAGATTGTTGGAATTTAAAAATGCTTCTTTTTTAACTCACCATTCCTGAACGAGGTTCAAGGGGGGAAAATGAGGGATAAAATCAAGGAATGGCATTCTATGGCTTTCTTTTAAAATAATTATCATCGTTAGTAGTTAGTACCTTACAAGGTTGCATTTTGACACGAGAACAAGAAATCACGTGTTTTCTTCCGAAGTAGCTGAAAATGCCTGATTTCCTGGCCTTTAGGAATAAAAGCATACCGGTATATTTATCAGTGCTGGGTTTTTACAGACCATTTTGTAGTTGTACAGGTTAAAGGTACATTTATGTCATGCCCCAGTGTGATTGCCACATTGGTCTCTGACTCGTTTGATCTTCATCACTATATTTACCTCCTAGTAGCTAATTTTAAGGTATGTATATAGGTGCTACAGGAAAAAAATGTCTGGAGATAATTATACGAAACTTCTGCAGGGACAGGGAAAACCGGCTATATATTAACACAATAACTGACATATATGTAAGTATATAAATTATATCATGAGCCAATAAGTCAGATCGAACAGGTGATTATTATCTCAACAGGGGAGGAAGTATTATTAAACTTTTTTGAAGCAGTAATAATTATTCTCAGTTGTTTATACACATTCACCTTTGCTCAGGAATAAATTACTTCAATTTCAGTAGAAATTTTTATCTCTGCATTTAATTCTGAATTTATTAGTGTTCTTTTAAAACCTAGTAGTGGGGCGGGGCTGTTTGTACAAAGGGAATTTAACCTGATGATGGGAATGTGTCCTTGTTGCCCCTATTGAGACCATGGTAACAGGGTCTACTATAGCGAGAGTATACTGTAAATAGTGTGAGCACATGTTCACTTCATCCGATCATAATTATGAAGTAAAATTTTCTTTGCTGATCAAATTCTTCTCTCTCTTTTCTTTGTTCGAATAATATTACTTAAGCTGGAATTAACTTGGATGACTTTTGAAGGACAGACCGAGCCTGCGGTCTGGTGGTGTAGTGAATTGTAAGGTTGCAGAAGAGTTGGCTTTCGACTCTAGCTCACCCCTAAATAATTTCAGGTCCTTTCTATCTTTCCCTATTCACTGTCAACATGCAAATTGGGCCTGGAGGCATGTTGCGCATTCTTGGAAGAATATCAGCAGGAGTAGTGTGTGCTGTGCACTGATATTCGTAAGATGAATAGGTGTATTTGCATACACTGCGATTGCTGATATCTCGGATAAGATTGTGTCCGTGGCATGTCCCATGTCTCCTACCTTGTTTGCATATCCTCCATCTCTCTCTGTAGCTTTAAATTTCACTCTTTCTCTCTAGCTAAGTCTGCGTATATGTGTTGTGACATACATGCTTGCGAAGTTTTGGGGGTGCTGTGTGTCACGCCGGGTATATGCTATAAACTGTATGAACCCATATGGCGGACAGCATACATAGAGGATGTCGTTGTCTCAACCTTCGGCCAAAAGTCATAAAATGACGATTTGGTACACAGGCCCGCAGTGGAGTAAGAGTGGAATAAACGGACGATCCCACTTCACAATATGTAGCTATTGGACCAGAATGGTTCCAGTATGTAATTTGAATTTATACGAAAATAAAGGAGGGAAAGAAAACCCTGTTAGGCCTTAGGGCGAATCGGAGTATAAACCCCAATGTTTTTTGAAGGACAGTTGTTGAGGTAATCCTTTTCGTCTTTTAGGTAAGGATTGACATGCATATAACTATTACGGAGATTACGGTTTTTCAGTGGTGGAATTTTACGTAGATATCGACACCTCTCGTACGAAGCGCACCAGACCAAATTCCAAAAGGCCTCTAATGATATTAATTAGGATTGGGGCAACAAGAACCCTCTGAAATTGTTACATGATATTAATATATTACTATAATTATTATTAATGTTCATGTTTAAGAAAAATGTACATGTGCAGAGGCCTTGTCGAGATTCATACAAAACTACTTGAAGGGGCATGTACCTAGTACCTATGCGTGTACATATCTCAATATCTACCTACGACTACGTAAAACATAAAATTCAACTCAAGGTTTCTCCAAAAAGTTGCACACTCAAGGCAGGTGGAACAACATTTACTTGTCAACTCCACTATATGTGGCGCATACGTTCGTTCATATGTATCTGGGACCACGGAAAACCGAACAGCATGCATATTGCTGAAGAAGAACAGAAAAACTGCTAGTCTAAAAAATACAAAAAATTATATCAAATTTATATAAATCTTCAGGGATACTGATAGCTGATTCCTACAATGCACATTAATGAAATCCGGAACTTTTTGTGTTGAAGAGAACGTAATTTTTACTTTTGAATACCTTAAATTTGGCTTAATTATTCAATATTATCAATTTAATGATATTATCATAATTGTTAAAATTATTTTAACACAAGCCTCGTCAAAATTTCAAATTGTGTGCTTTGTATATATGGTTTTATAATCCCCGGGCGGCTTTTTAAAGACTCCAAAATCGTCCCTTAGTTTGATAAAAATGAGTTAAAACTTCTGCTAATTTTCTTGTAAGGAATGTCTGGCACTAGGGTGCACGACGTTAGGGTGATATCTGGCATATCTAAACCAATGAAACTTTATGACTTACAAAATTTGTGACAAAGTAACGTAATTAATTAAATAATTAAAGTTCAAGAAATCAGTCTGACTCATTTTCTGAACCCGACAGGGATTTGTGGGGCGTGCACTCGATACAACATCTACCATATCTTCACGTACTATTGGAATATACGTCTTCTCGATTAACCCAAATTCCTGATCACAGCTCATTCAGATTTGACCGGTGATGAACAATTTATGATTGGCTTGGCCGAAGTATGCTTTGTCAACAGTAAATTTCAAGAAAAGGATAATGTAGCGGTTATTAAACTGTCCAACAAATCGTTCTGACCACAAAACAAATTTTCGGGTTTCTTGTTATTAGTATGAGCTTGTAAATGCAACTTATAACATCCTTAGATATATACATTGTAATTGTTTTGTCCCAAATAAACATTTTTGTTCTGTAAAGTGCCTGACTAAATTAAATGTAGAAAAAAGTAAAGTACGCCGAGCTGCACGGCTAAAGGAAGAACAAACAAAGCCTGCAAAACAAAATATAGCATTGTATGCAATATAAAATATAAATAAACATTTTTACGTAGCCTTAAGCATGGGTCTAATAAAGTTTAAAATTAAATCATAAGTATACAAATTATCAGCTGGAATAGCGAATGTATGCGTTATGAAAAAATGCAAGATGGATAGAGTTAAAACACAGATTAAAATTCGGCATTTAAATTATTTACAAATTAAATGAGTTAAACACGTTCTGACTTTCAAAGGTAAAAAATGCCAAACATGTTCGCAGTTAGGCAAGCTAGATGTTTGGATTGACCTGGGGATTGCAAACGTTAATTGCTTTTTCCATTGTAGAAACGGGAACTTCAGGCGAACGCCTCAACGCTGGAACATGTGATGAAATAGGCACGAAAATGCCTGAAAACAAATATGTTGAAAAGTAAACATGGGGATCACTAGTCTAGCATATATAATTGCGCAAAAGCAACTTCTGCTGAACCTCCTGTCCTTAATAAATCACTTTTCAGTCACGTCTGCGACGACTTAAGAAATCTAATTCCAGGTGGAAGAACTGAAACCGACCTAACCAAGGAGATATTTGACTATTTTGAGCAAGCTCCAGAAACGGGAGAGACTGATCCTCTAGACTACTGGAAAGAGATGGATTTTCCTATACTAGCAAAATTAGCGAGAATATATATTTCAGTTTCGTCTGGATATGTCGATCGGTATTAAGCATCGTGGGCGCGTTGTAAAGATCCAGATGAGCTTCTCTGAAATGAGCGAATTTGGAAACGTTGCGTCACCAAAATATGAGGTGCCTTTAGGTATTTGGTAGGTGCATGACGTGAGGTTTGTAGACAAATGTGCTTGTGTACCTCTATGTTACTTTTTGTGACTACTTTATATGATTAAAGTTTGAATTCTTACTACATCAGCAAACCAAATTTTTTGCTTTCACTCACCCTGTAATGACCTTTAATTCAAGTGATAATTCCACCAAATTAATTGTAATTATTAGTTACATGTGTTCCATTTTTAAACTTGCTAGACAACGTATGTTGTATCCTCTTTTGGATCAAGTAGAACAGTAAGTACAAATAATGCACATCTTCGGCAGCGTATCCACCCAAGTCCCCTGATGGTCGCACGCCGAAATCAGCTGCGTGAGCTGTTTTGTCAATGTGGAATTAATTAGCGTTTTGTAGGACAGAGGATTTTACTAACTCTTCGCGTGCCATTCATACCGTCACAACTTTCCGACTGAGTTGTTTCTTCTTGACCTTGGGTTATTTAATCCAATGAACCGCAAACGCGGTTTTCATGACTTCCAAGCGCTCGTCTGCCAACTTTTAACCTTCCTAAAGATCTGGAATATCAACAACTGGAGTAAGGAATGACTGGAAGTTGCTCTGCGGCATTGCTAATTTCACACATCACTTTGAGAATCTTTTCGCTTTCGAAAATGTTGGAGACCATTGAATTATTTCTTCCAGATACTTGAATGGGCCAACTATGTTACTTGGGGAAGCTCACTATTGTCAATTCTTTCACGAACAATTTGTGTGGTCGTAGGCCAGTTTGACCACCCACCGAATCCGTTATTGAGTCCTCGATGCAGGGGTCGGATTTTTTTAGGAAGACGGGAAGATTCTTCCCAGGGAAAAAATATTTCTGGCAGGTAAAATCTTAAAGGGGTGGGATTTATTTTTACGAACAGGGATTTTCAAATTTTTTGATGGGTTTCAGGGAAATTTGTTAGGCAAACAGGGATTTTTGGCTTGATTGGCCAAATTTGGCAGGGATTTTACGTCTTATAAGGGATTTGTTTGCCAACAGGGATTTTGAAAATCGTTGACCTTTTTTCCAGCAGGGATTTTTGAAATCGTTGAGGACCTACCAGTAGGAAGATAATAGTCAGCAGGGAAATTCAGAAATGATCTTCCAGGGTGATTTACAAAAATCTGACCCTTGCCTCGAGGGTACTTCATAACAGATGCTCATTTTAATTTTGGTCACCCTCACCTCACGCTCATAGTCCGTCAAGCACCGCTCGCTCGCCCTCACAATTTTGTATACATATTGTAATCGCCCTCACGCTCATAAGCATACTCAAAATAATTATGCGCTCACCCTTGAGCTCATGAGTGCGTTCATTTAATTTACGTTTACATTGAGTTTGGCTAGTTACATTGTATATTATTGTCCGTTTACATTTGTAAATTACGTTTAATACAAGGTGTCCGTCACTCAGCGTATGCATACAAAATCCGAAACAAAAATGCATACATTGAATAATATTATAGTCTGTAGTCGAATATTTGTATTACAGTAAAAATTTCTTTCAGCGCACGTTAATTTAAGGTCTGCTGATCTGAATGTATAAACAGTTCAATTAGTGTTCGACGTCGGATTCTAATAGGCGGAAATTAAAATTCAAGTTGAATGACTTCCCGTAATTCTTCGAAATGTAGGACTAAATTATGGATTATATTTAATAGGTGTTAATGTGGCGCAACAAAATTACAACCGTTTCTGACAAGCAGGTTTTCCATCACCAATTCCAATAAATAAAGCTTCAAGGGATCAAACACCAAATATAATCATGATGAATCTGCGTATAAACAATAATAATCGCAACATTTCATTGAAATTTCACAAAATTCTTTCAGAATTGATGCAGATGCTATAAATGATTCGGCTTAATATCGCTATTGATAAAAAATGAGTGTGATGTTGACCGGAGGCAAGACATGCGTTTCAGAATTTAAGTGCTAGGGGAGTGAGAGTTCGTTTAACACGCCCGCCTATGGTTGCAACCCAAGAAATACGGATCTCTGATAAGAATGATACAATCGGAATTTAAAAATAATACATATCTAAGCCCCATATACACTTGAGATATTAAAAACACGTGCGAATTTCCAAGTTAAAAGTTTTGACAAGAGTCCAAACATAATTTAAGTTATCCGCAATGGAACATTATTTAGGCGCAAACCTTTGCGCGATGTTTATAGCACAGCTCTAACCACAAGTGGCCACAACTGAATGTGGGACTGGAGTAAAACGCTCATGACCGGGCCGGGGATTGACCCATAGATACCTTTTGTGATGTGTAATCTGATTGTTTGATTAGGCACTGATCTAAACCGGATGATTTATCTATGCACAGACGTGGGCCCGAAACGTCGTTCAACTTTCACCAACTGTATGTGCAGTTACAGTTCATATTTATTTTGTGACTCCCCTGTTACCATAGTAAGAAGTTATAATTAGGATTGATGCCACTGGTGTTATCATAATATTATTTTTAAAATGTGAATGGTTACCACATCATAGGTATCAAGTTAGTACTAACAATTTGTCTTTCAGTACTTTTGGAACTTCTAAAAATTCATAATTTGTAAAATCAGCATAGTTATGGCTTTATTGTTAGGATTATTTAACAAAGACGTTGAAGTACGCTGTAAAGGCTATAAGTGCCCACTTAATCATCACCATACTAAACTACTGGCACACATATTTTCGAAGAACTATTCGTCAAATGTTGCAACAACTACAGAAACAAGTATGCTTTTTGTCCGACACTTGATTGCAACTATAGTTTCAGTCACACTAATTTATTCCTACCAAAAATAAACGTGACTGCAGTGAGTCGGCAGCGTTGAAAGTGGATGCTGTCGTCGATAAGGTGGGTAACGTAGCTGATGAAGTCAATCAGATGGACGAACAATATTTATCGAATTTGGAAATTATTTCAGATTGCTTGGTCTTTCGGGGGTTGTTTTTAAGTATGTTCATTTATACCTGTTTGTTTGTCTTAGAATTTTACCAGTACCTAATAGAGTTCCATTTTAGGCGATAGTGGAAGGTTATTTTCTATACAATATTAGTAGCCTGTCTGCTCGTCGGTTATAAACAGCGGAATAGGTGAAATTTCTAACCAGTTAATTTTATTGACGACGTATTTATCGTATATACTAGCTAAACTCATGTATACGTTTTTTCAGGTTGTTATGACTCATTCGGCTTGTCAACATCGGTTCATATATACTGGTCTTAACTTACTGGACAGTGACTATGGGAACACTCACAGCTATTCCTTCTTCACGTGTTAAAGGCGGACTGCCTAAATTTCTTTTCATTATTCCTAAATTTACGTTGCAGTTAGTGTGAGTAAATTTTTTTCGCATTTTGAAAAACTACATTCATTCAAAACACGTTTATCCAGCTATTTTTGTTTTTCTAACCTCGTGTTGATTGCTACAACCCAACCGTAACCCTGGGTTAATGTCGCAGAGGAGTATACTCTGTAAGTGATGTAAGGGAAACTATTAAATAGTTTTTGAATTATTTCACCACGTTTTCGAAGGTGCAAATGATATTAATTACTAGATAATATTGTAGTTTGTTTATAACTTTACAGAAGGGCTTTTGAGATAACAGGGAACTTTTTAGTGACGGTTCTGGTGTTCAACAATTTCCTTGTAGTACGTCATTATTGCCTATTTGTATAAACGTAAGCCATGTTGTCAGATTGCTTTAAGTTTTGAAACGTCACATTTGAATTTTGTACTAACATTTTATTTCCAGGCACCCAGATGGTCCTAACCTAGCTTGATGATCTTTAGATTCCACTTGGTGTCCACTATTGTTAATGTTTCATATATCGATGCCAGAATTAGTAAATGCACTGTACGGATTGTACTCCAACATGAAGTAAATATTCGTGTGTGTAATACATCCTTACGATATTTGATCCTCAAAGTTTTCCCTTTGTATTTACGAAGATCCTAATCTCATATTGAGCACCTCATTTACATCCTGCCTAAATTAAATATGCATATTTGCCTTCACAACGGGTTATGTAAGGTTATGTACCTTTAATGCTGTAAAGCAAAATAAAAATCTAATTTTTGTCCAATTACCAAAAACGCCGCTAAGCTGCGCTGGAGCAATCCATTTTCTTAGACGAAATATCGAGAAAGTCGGGTAAGTATTTTCCGATAACTTTCTACTCTTTCTATCTACCCGATTGCTCAACGGCAGTGTTTCAAAGCAATTCCTCCGCTTAAGTTACACTCTAGATGTCTGGTCTCTCTGAAATCACAGTTTTTGATAAGTTCGAATTTCGAAATATTTTCGTCAAAATTTTGAAAACGCGTGTGTTTGCCAGTAGTGCTACAAAATTTCCAATTTAAACGATTCTTTTGCTGAACAACAGGTACTGAAATGTACTAGAACACGGGCTTAGTCATCATTAGCTTCTTTATTTGTGCAATTTAGATGCTAGTTTTGCATTCCCTAATGATATGCCAATCAATGCAACATATTTGTTCAAATTTGTAACGTTTTTGAAACGTGGTAATTAGTTTTTTTCCATTGCTTTTTCCTATGAGTATGACAAGATAACATTATTAATGTTGTTTAATCTTAAATATGTAGCACAATTATAATATAGTTTAATTGTCAAGCAGTATCTTATTGTCTAAATTAACTCATGCTTTAAAAAAGTACTTTACATACATACACTTCTTAAAAGTGTAACGCAATTTTTAAGCCACGTCCTTGTCTAACTCAAACATTGGTAGCCTGGGTTTGACTGTACCTGAAAGGTGAAAATATTCGTCATTTATGTACCATTTTCCAATGGATTACATATTTTCTTGAATCGGCTCATCCCTTGACAAAGTTGAATTATTCCTTACGCTTTTGGAAAATCAAGATAGCCAAAATTAGCAGAACTGCCGCAACAAACATCTCAATGGCACGTATGCACATTCAAAACAATTATCACTGATGACAATTTGTTTCCGGAATAATTCATAGACTTATCAATTCAGTTAAGAAGTATAAAAAACCTACATAATGAAACCCCCGAAATCCTCCAGTTTATTGGTACCCTCAGGCCATGGAAATACTTGATTTATATGGACACAACAAATTAAGGAAATCAGAAGCAACATTTTAGACTTAGGAGAGAACTATGCTTGTACGGATAACACTGCAAATGTGGTATGAGTTAACAATCATTGTATGGGTTTTATATGGTCTGCTTTTTAAGCATTAAGCACTAAATACATATTATTAGAATAAAGTTAGCTTTTCAGTCGATTTATAGATAACACCGAACAATGTCTCATGATTGTTTTGATGCCCAACGTATAAACGGCAAATATAAAAACATCAACCACAATGACCTTTTTCTTAGAAAAATTAACGTAGAGAATTGGAACGACTCAAAGTGACTCACTTTTTTATAATATGGGAGTATTTGGGGAATACAAACAGCAAACACGAAAGTACAACGACGATTGCAATTACACCAACCATAACCCATCTCCTGCAATTACGCGATATTTTTTAATATGCCAGTTGTACTTCTACGTTACATGGATATTGAAATTATGACTTACATGAAAAATGATACGCATTAAGCCGTTTGTTCGGAATTGCATCTATAGATTCGGCAACAGTTTCCAAAACTTCTCCAACCTTTTCAAAATAATGAACCAAACACTTTTCTGAATTAGTCGCGTTATGTCCTACATCTTTCGCTACTTCGTATGTTTTCGACCCATTTGGGCACTGTTTGTGCCGTACTGACTCGATCAAAGATTTTAACGACCGGAATTGGGTTTTAATCGAGGTGCATTGAGCGACAACTTTAATGTACAAGTTGGCAAGTATAAAGGATACAAACAAATTCTCATTTTGTTTTTCTAGTGTAGTATTTTGGAAAAAAGGTAACATATCTAGTTAACACTAGGATAATTCGACACAGGTTTTGCACAGGGTGTTTGTTTACGCACTGATTTGCTTCCACATTTGGAAAAGTACGGATTGGGCCGACTTGTAAGAATCAAGGAGACCCAGACAGATTTGAAGCGAAGGTACCCAACATATCATTTCATCACTACATGAATCTCCAACAGACTGCATTGCTAAAAGGCTTGGAAATCAATTTACAAAACGAGTACATGATTACACGTCAGGTTGATATTGGAATGAATTATTCGTTTGTCAATCAGAGAGATATTCGAAATGCTCATTTTGCCCCCTTCATACTGTACCACCACCCCTTTTATTTACGTTATTATGGCAACGTTTCACAACAATTAGTGTTCAAATCTTATGTTGTTGTGGGTGACGATCTAATTCGCAATTCAACAGCATTTCATGTATACTTATGTCATGTAATTCCGCGAAATAAAACCGATTTTAAAGACGCAAAGTAGTAGTGTTTGCTTTATATACGATGGTAGTGCATCGCAATACAAAAATTACAAGAATACTGCTAACCTTGTTAAATTGGAGGAATAATTTGGTATGTCTGCTGAGTGGCGATTCACTGCCATCGCCGACGGAAAATCTCAATACGATGGGGTTTCTGACGTATCTAAAAGCGAAACCAGACTTTTCAATCTCCAGCCAGGAATAAAATATCAGATACGTTTGAGTTCAATTTAACTACTTGTATTTGGCTTGCATAAGCCAAAGAAACCTTGTTGAATCTAGTTTCAAAATTTTGAATAAGCTCCTCTTTGAATACAGTTACCATGATTCTTCCGGATTGTCCTAAAATTTTATCATAGTGTCTTCGAGCACGTAGAAAACATTTCAGTTTTTTAAATTTCTTTTGTCTGATTCTGTCGGAAATCGATATTCTTGAGATATTATTTCATTCAAATTCTGAAAGATTTACATGTAAAAAATTAATGTACATTGTAATTCTGGTGGGTACAATATTGCTGAAATTTTTCTCGGAGATATAAAATTAATTTCGCGGAATATTTGAGTAACTTAAAATTCGCTGCAAGTTTTCAAAAAAGTTTTCAATTTTGAATATGTAGGATAATAGGGACAATAAAGGCAAAATAGTAAGAAAATTAAAAAAGATATTCGATTTTTAGGTTTTTTTGGTTGGCATGACTACGTTGATTTACCGCGTTCTAATTATTTCACGAAGATCATTCAATTATTCCGCGCACACATTTAGTCTGTACAACATTTCAAGAATAAATTCAAAGATATTGTGCCCACCAGATTGAAAATGTTTATTATTTTATGAAAGCATTTTTTGTAAATCTCATGTGAATTTTCAAAACACATTAAATTACTCAACTACACCTGGAAGGAATGTCTTCCATGCTTGAATCCCAGAAATAGAACCGAAATCGGTTGCATGGTTCTCGAGATATTTAATTTTGTCCCTAAATTCCTACAATTGCCCATACGTCGTATATTATGCACGCATGGGTACAACGTTTACCATAAACCGTGTTCTATTTGTGCCCTGCACTAGTCTACAAAAAATCAGTGTATATCAATGACATATGAACTTTACCTTATAGGCTTCCTGTGAATCAACTGCAGATATAATACTGTTAATGGAAATTGAAAGTCCACACTACAGAACTGTTTCGTACAACTGCGGTGTCGACTATTACGAAATTAAGTTGTTCAAAATTAAACTATTAAAAACAGGGCAGCATTTAGGTTCACATGTATATAGTATCTACTGGTATTATGATGGACTTTATGATAAATAATAACTAATTTTAGTTACTTTACTCCAAAATGTTACAAAGTTATATTTTTCTCCTCTAGTTTGAAATCAGGACTAAATTCAAGTTCATCAGGTCATCAGGTGACCCTACGTCAAATCAGGACAGTCCTGATCAAATCAGGACTTCTGGGCACCCTTATTGTAAGTGCAATAAGTTAAGCTGGAAGTCACTCTTGTTCTTTCTCTTCGACCTTTAACATATTGGATTTACTCCTCCTAAATAAAACCATTCTTTTCAATTTAATTTTCCTCCCCTTACTTTATTCACATACCGTATAACTCCGCAAATACCTACACATAGCCCATCTCCCATCAATTTTTAATGTCATCGCTAAAACCTAAATTTTGAACATTTTTTTATGCGGCTTTCACGTAAAGTGACCCTTAGCCAATTTTAATTTAGCAGTAGTGTAATTGACCACGGGTCCAGCATCTGTGGTAACATTATAAAAAAAGACTTGTATTATTCTAAAACCCAAGATTATGAAACCCCAATTTTTGTAATAAAATTATTGTTGTACACATTGCTGGAAATAAAAAGCTTTTAAAAATAAACGCTAGCTGTACTTGTGAACTAATGACATATCATTGTATTTTATCCTTTAATTTTGTCATTAACAAAGTCATGCAACACTACCAGTGCTGGGACCTCTAATCTGCTGAACATTGAAGTACAGGAAAAATTAGAGTAGAGGTGGTAAAATCAGCAAACCATTAGTAGAGATGTAGTAGAGGTATACAAAAATAGTAGCTTAATAGAGGTAGAGGAAAATATTATGCTCGCATAAAATTAAGTGAGTAGAGGAGCGTTATTTAGGATCCCAATTTAGATACCTTTAGTAGTTGTAGAGGTAGAATAGTACTTATAGTACATCGTATTCTAATGACAGAGTAGAGGTAGCAGTAGTAAGCTTATAGCAATAAGGAATAATTCATAAATTTGCTGTTTCCCTGAATATCCAATCTAATATTCGGAATGGCATCTGGTGTTCGTCTACTTCATTTCTTCATTAAAGTAACTCATGAACGTGCTTTGTAGCTGCAAATGCAATAGAAGGGAATTGGAATACATCCAAACGTCATATCGTCGTATTTATCAATCCCATTGACATACTTATAAACTAACTTATAATGTTTAATTTATGCATATATTATATATATTATTATTATATTATACATTCCTTCTCTAAACATACTAGTCTTTATGGATTTATCAAATTTAGCTCATATCTTTTTTAGCTGTACTGACGGGGTGCTGATCTTATTGTATTCAATAAAGTCTCAATATAAACGTGAAATTAGCAGAAATTGAATGAAAATTCCGATTCTTAATGAAACGTTTATAGCCACCAGTGAGGACTTTTGAATCTAACTTCATTACTGTTTACATACGTTCTACTATTTTATTCTAAAACACCACGAATTTCTCTGTAAATATTGCACTTTTTGGTAGAGGTAGTGGCAGCTAGCAGAGTCAACAAAAATTTAGTGAGTAGAGTAAAGGTAGAGTAGCGCCAATAACTTTAACATATAATAAAATAGAATAATAGCCAACAAGTCAGTTAAACATAATAGCAGTAGTGGTCCTCTGATTTATCCAAAACTGCTAGTCGAGTACAGTGTCATAGAGGCTGCAACTGTGGAAAAATACAGTAGAGTAGAATAAAGTAGCGCCTGCTGAAACGTCTATCATGCACTGATCACTAGTAATCGTGATTAAAATGTTTTATTCATTTTTTTAAGGGAATGTTTAATTCAACAAAATATTAAATATTTTATAAGTAATTAAGAGATTACTTCTGAGCTTCTTTAAGATATTCTCCCAGGTCACATGAACAATATTTCCTTCGGCCCTTCCACATTCACAATTGAAATAAGTATCGTTTTTTAACTATCTAAAAATGATTTATTAAATCTAGATATTTGTGTTTATATTTCTCGTCGCCAGTCAGTCGTTATTTTTCATCCCTTTTGATTCTTGAGTGACGATGTACTGCCATAAATTCGTACAATGCAATCTCTCTGTAATATTCCTCCCTCCGCCCTCAAGTGGAGCAACATTTTGTTCCTTTAGAGAAAATGTTCTTGGAAGGGAATCCCTTATAGAGAGAGCACACTGTGTTTATATTTGTAAATTAGCACAACCAAATCTCCATATATGTGAATTCATCGAACACATTTACTCTTCTGCTCTTGCACCAGAATTCCATTCAAAGCTGATTCAAAAACATCTTCAAAATGCAAATTTAACTGTGCCGGGTCTCAATATTTCCCCACAAAAGTAGAATAATAATTCGAGTCTTTAAATTTTTAATAATTCTCACAGAGAATTTTTCGTATAGGTTACAAACACCAGCACCGCAGCCAGGAGAATAGTTCCTTCCTGGTCATCTACAGGTGGTAACATTTTGTATTTTCCAGCCCCACATTCCTTGACTATAGGAACCGGGTCTCTTAAATTAAATTAATTGAATCATACCTATAATAATAATTATTACTACCTACGGTTTACATTTTGAATGACGTCTATTAAAGATAACATCAAAATGATCCACTCTAGACACAATCCCAAATAAAAATCCTGGGAAATTCCCCACTGGCAGGACATCATACTCTTGAAAAATCCTCGCAGCGACTAAGAACACTTGATCCCGAGCCCAAGCCTCGCCGGGACAGGATCGTCGACCTGAACCGAAACTGAAGGTGAAGTCGGATTTTCGGAAGTTCCCATTAGCATCGAGGAATCGCTCCGGCCGGAACTGATCCGGCTCCTCCCAAATATCCGGGTCATGATTACACCCATAAAAATTAGCAATGACCATAGATCCTTGAGGTATGTGATAGCCCTCGAATTCCACGTCCTCTTGGCAGGCGTGGAAACCGAAGCCCAACAAGGGTCGGATTCGGAGAACTTCCTCAATTACCGCTTGCAAGTAAGGCATTCTCTGCCGATCCAGTAGGGACGCATATCTACCATTCCCTGTCACTAGAGCAATTTCCTCTTGAACGTTCTTCTGGATTTGCTGATTATGGGCCAAATAAGCTATAATCCACTCTATAGACCCACTTGTGGTTTCGATTGCTCCGACGAACAGCTCCGTAATGACGATGGGCCAAAGATTTTCTATTGTCAACATCCACCAAGAAAAATCAACTCAAAAATTTTCTCCACTAGTGATTCCAGAGATTTCAAAAAAAAAAAAAAAAACTCACGTGGGCTCCCAGACACATGGGATATGAAAGTCGTTCGACCATATTTATCAACGTAGGCATCGCTCATGTCTCGGGGCTCGTTGGGCACACGAGTTGTGCAATGTTCATCGAAGAGATTCTCCAGCTCCAGAAATAAGTCCAGAACCATCCCCATCATAAAATGGTGCCCAGAGATTGAGGGCATCACTTTGGTTATCCAAGGCATCAGGATGGCACCTCTAGTGAGGATATTCGGCATTTCCGATAGGCTGTGGTCACATAATTCGTATGAAAAATTTATTCTTGGACGAATTATTATTATTATTATCCTTAAACCTAGAATTTCGTAAATTCCATATGTAATCAGTGACTGGTTTCCCCCTGATTTAGTCTCACTTACTAATTTACAGATTTGATTATGGGGATGAGGTCGGGGTCCCCGGGGTCATAGCGCTTTGACAGGATCACGTAAAATATCACATTCAAGGTGGCGACACTGAACATATTTCGGACCTCCTGCGGTTTCCCCAAGCATTGGTCAAGTTGTAGAAAAACATTATTAATTTCTTCATGGATCATCTTCTCCTTGTTCTGAGTATCCAATCCAAAGTACTTGAAGTAGCGAAATATAAACTTGCGGTACTCCACATTATCATCGGAAAAGAGGTAGCCTGAAAATTACAAATGCAAAATATTTGACAAATATTCCCCAACACGCATGTTTACACTCTTCCGAATTCCTACCAACCCTGGCGTGGGAATATAATATTAAGTTTATTGCCCTGATTGATGCATGCTAATTGTTTGCAGGAAACTGGATCTTAAAACTTGATTGAAGATTCTTGAAATTTAAAAAAGCTTGTTTTTTAACTCAACATTCCTGTCCGAGGTTCAATGGGGGAAAAATGAGGGAGAAAAAACAAGGAGTGGGATTTTATATCTTTCTTTTAAAAAATTGCTATCGTGAGTACCTTAAAAGGTTAGATTTTGACACGAGAAAAATAAATCACGTGTTTTCCTAAGAAGTAGCTGAAAATGCTTGATTTTCTGGCCTTTGGGGGAAAAAATCATACCGGTATATTTATACAGTCCTGGGTTTTTACAGACTATTATTGTAGATGTACAGGTTAAAGATACATTTTTGTCACGTCCCAGCGTGATTGCCACATTGGTCTCTGACTCGTTTGATCATCATCACTATATTTAGCTCCTAGTAGCTAATTGTAAAGTATATAGGGGTTATAGGGAAAAAATGTCTAGAGATAGATAATAATATGAAACTACTACAGGGACAGGGAAAACCGGCTACATATTGACACAATCCCTGGCATATAAGTATATAAATTATGTCATGAGCCAATAAGCCAAATCGAACAGGTGATTATTATCTCAACAGGTGAAGAAGTATTATTAAACTTTTACAAAGCAGTAACAATTCTTCTCAGTTGTTTGTACACACATTCACTTTTGCTTGAGAACAAATTACTTCAAAAAATTTCAGCAACAATTTTTATCTCTACAGTCAATTCTGAATCTATTACAGTGCTCCTTTAAACACTTGTAGGGGGACGGGGCTGTTTGTACAAAGGGAATTTAACGTGATGATGGGGATGTGTCCTTTTTGCCCCCATTGAGGCAATGGTAGTAGGGTCTACCACTATAGCGAGAGTATACTGTAATTAATGTGAGCACATGTTCACTTCATCCAACGATAATTAGCATGTAAAATTTTCTTGGCTGATCAAATTCTTCACTTTCGATTTTGTTCAAATAATATTAATTTAGTTGGAATTAACTTGGTTCACTTTTTAAGAATAGTTCTTGAGATAATCCTTTTTGGCTTTTAGGTTAGAATTGGCATGTACATATGTAACAATTACGGTGATTTTATTTACACTCTCGAAATTATTTTTGTGGGGGTTCACGTAGATGTCCACATTTCTAGTACGAAGGGCACCAGACCAAATTCCAAAAGGTCTCTAATGACAGTAATTAGGATTGGGGCAAGGAGAAACCTCTGGAAATATTTGTGCTCCTCTACAGTGCTCTTATCAAAGGACGTCTCTTATAGCAAGCTCACCATGATTATCAGCCAGAGTTTTGTAAACACTATCCGGGCGTTTGTTCAATGGCATGAATTTGCAACCTTCCTTAACAGCCTTCTGTCCATTGAGAATGACAGTGCTGGAAAAATGTACAATAATTAGCAAAAAAAAGTATGTCAAATATCGTAGAGTAATCAAATAAATATTAAGAATTTCCCGTCAAGAAAACTATTCACTCACTTGAAACTGCCCACTGTCGTGAAAACAACTGGTCCTCGTTTCTTCCCAATGTTTAAAAGAATCTTCCCTGGATTGGCTGCCACAAACCAATGGATATTTCCGAAAATTGGGAGACCCCATAGTGCTGCAAATAAAAATAAAGTTTCCAAACGGGCTTCAAAAGTGTTATTTCACTGTACGAAAATCCTGAAGCCTTTGTAACAGGCTCAATAAATGAACAGAGTTTGAAGTTACTGAGAATTAAAATGTAAATTATCATAAAACTTGTACTTTTAATTTCTAGAGAAGGGCGTACATACATAGAAAAAAAAATTGTTTTACCCGGTGGGAGCTTTCGCTTGGTAAAGTAGAAGTTTCGGGCCACTAGGCAGCACAAAAGGAAGACAAATAACAACACTGTCAATGTCATTTTCCCCCAGTGGAAATTCTGAGACTGTGCATGCTAAATGACATTCGTGGAACTAAAGCTTGATTCCAAACTCCCAGACGACAGATCTCTATATTTGTCCCATAAGGCATGTCCGTATGTATTTGAACTATGAGTGACCACTATAGCTGGAAGTCCTATAGTTTTACTCAATGAAGGGAAAAAGTCAAGATTCATACAAAACTGCTGGGAGGGGCAAGTACCTATGGTTGTACATATCTTTCTGCATTCAAATCTACCTACGACTATATAAAACGTAAAATTCAACTCAAGGTTCCTGCAAAAAACTTGCACACTCAAGGTAGGTGGAACAACATTTACTTGTCAAGCCCACTATATGTGGCGTATATGTGTCCGTACCTATGTATGTACCTGGGACCAAGGAAATTAAATTACTCGTGCTTACTTTTTTTTATCTGAGTCTTTCAGAGATTACCGAGAGTCTTCATTGGCAATTATGAGAGCTCTTTTAGCTGATGCCTTGGATCTCTTATAAATACAGCTAACCAATATATATGGAATATTGTTCAAAGATTATCCTCAATTGTATCCCAGCACACCTTACTATTATACCCTTCCTATTCTGAGGTTGGAAAGACTCAGTTTTGCTCAAAGGCCTTTGCCTTTTATGCATATGTAAATTCCCCCTTGTACATTTAAATTAATATTATTAAGTTGTATTTAAGCTGTGTAGTACATATGTAGGGAGCAGGTCATTACATCAGCACGCATCCTTTGAGTCACAGCATGGGAACCAAAATAAAGGCAGAGTTTCCTCATTTAAAGTGAATGACGTACATATGTATACAATAGATTTGCATGATGAGGCGCATTGTCTAGCTTGTGATCATTTTTTATTATTTACGGAAAACTTCCCTTTTCTTCTGACTATGGTGATTCATTCCTTGGGCCCACAATCAATGGTGTGGAAAGTTTACAAGGAACTACAAAATTCCTTTGGGATGGTAATGAGTACATGATTCTTGTGGGCGCAGTAATTACCTGTATCCACACATTCTTGGAGAGTTCCGGAGGATTAAACAATTTGGGTGGGGAAAATACCCTTGCGTACATATCCTATCGAATTCTCAGTTATTATTAATAATTTATGGAACGAGGATAGAGTCAAGAACACTTAATAAGGTTCAATGGGATTTTTAACAATTGGTTTTTTTACATCTTGCGTATAAATATAACCGTGCGTAGGTCTATAATAATTATATGTACATATGATGTAACATTTATTGTTGTTTATGCTTATGCTGTGCAATACACATTCAAGTTAAATCAAATGAGTGTAGAGGATTGGAAGTAATAAAAAAAATTGGATCTTGGTCATCCAGTACAAGTTCAAGATATATACAGCATTTACAATTATTGTAGTTTCTTCAGGCATTTATGGAGGTTCTATGGGTCACTATGCTGTGATTGACTGAAGGAAATAATTGCGTAGATGTGGATTAAAACAAACAAATACGCAATGTAGCTAGCACAGTGTACTACGAGAATGAGTAATCCCTTATAAGAGCAGGATCTTTACAGGGGAAAAAAAGTAATTGGACAATTCATTCACCACAATGTTAATTGCATGCTACTATACGAGCTAAATTTTATTGCCTGTACGGGATGCTCTTATCAAGAGAGTGGACTTTATGTACTAAGTCGATACTGGCCATTTAATTTGTTGGATTTTTAGGGGCAATTTTTATACAGATTTTCTTCGATTTCGCCATTCTTTATGGGACGTAATTACAAACGTACATATAATGATGTTGTTAATGAAATGAAGAAAAATCTGAAGGCTTTTATCACAAATGTTGAAAAGGCATTAGGTAATAGGAGGAAAAAATGCAATTGACTGGCTTCTGAACTTGTTCTGAACTGCTTTGAAACCATGCAGTCATTTTCTGCGTTGTCTTATTGTCAGTTGAGGACTGTAACCCAATATTTTAAATTGATACCTCTCACTACAAGAGTAGTATATCTGCGTACTCACTGATTCTACCCATATATCTATAAAATGTATTTTGTTTGTAGAATTATTAAAGAATTTATTTTCTCTTGTAGGAGGAATATTTTATTAAAACAGTCAGAATACATGTAGACTAGGATTCCTCGTTGTAAGGGACTCTTATATGGAGTCTCTTCTATTGGGACATAATTGAATGACCTTTGACCGTAGGCTAATTTTAGTTCTTTGTGAGACCCAATTTTAGGGAATTGGCGCTGGAGTGGGCTGAAGGAAGAAATACGAGGGCTAAAATATGTGCATCTTCTTCTAAATACGTACGCTGGCCCATTGTGATTTTCCCATTGGAGCACACAATTTCAAACAATTAAACATGATATTGAC
Organism: Allacma fusca; assembly: GCA_947179485.1. NCBI lineage: Eukaryota > Metazoa > Arthropoda > Collembola > Symphypleona > Sminthuridae > Allacma > Allacma fusca. The sequence continues at coordinate 12,901,205 of OX359245.1, read as the reverse complement.
AATTAACAAGAGATTAAACAAGACATTGTCAAACTATTAAAGAGTGCAGTAAAATAAATTCTATAAATCATAGTGTCGAGACCAAATGCAATAATGTATTCAAGTACAAACCTGAACGGAGTGGGTATTAATCAAACTTGGAACAGCTCCGGGAACTTGTTTTTCAAACATAGAATTCTTGTAACCACCTGCAAAGATGCGGCGTGGAACTCCTTTCATATGTGCGACATTTCAAAGCGATATAACCGGGGCATAATGCCACACAAAAAATACGGCTGACAAAGGTGATCAAATCATACCTGGGCGTTTCGTGTGCACTCGCACTCACCTCGCACTCAATTACGACGTCGGATCTTTGAACTCCACTCACGCTCGCACTCATGAATTGTGCCCGCTGCACTCAAACTCCTGCCTCAAAGTACTCTCGCAAAATTCTTGCACTCGCACTCAAAGCTTGAGTGCCTTCAGAGCCCCTCTCACCACCGAGTGAGTGGTATAATTAATGGCTGGATTCGATACGCGGTGTTTTCCGTTCCCAACAAGACTTGGAAACGTTTTTTAAATTCATATGTATTTACTCATTTATTTTCAATATGCACTTTGTATTTCAAATGCGACATTTTCATTTCGGTTTTTAAATTTGCAACAAGAACAACATTTCCTTAGGTTTGATATCTTTACATGCATGACCCCTCTTAATGAAATATCCAGGATAAAATTTACAATCAGGGAACAATAGTATGTTTATGCATAATCTCTAAAAACAATGTAGTTGTGAGTGCAAAAAACTGCACTCACCCTCTGCCTCTTGAGTGCGAATAATTTGAACGATCGCTATACCTCATTGCTGTGAGCGCAGAAATTTAAAATCCGAACTCGCACTCGCACTCAATTTGAGTGCAATGAGTGCGAGGCTGAGTGCGAGGCATGCACTCAATGAGTGCGAGTGCGCCCAGGTATGGATCAAATAACTCCGCCTAGCCTGTGTTCTTTCTGCATTTAAAACTTGGGCCCAGCCTACAAATATGTATGCCTACGTTTTAATGGCCGAATGGATCAGCCTATCCTACATCCTTCGTATATGGGGCATAGATGGGCGTTTTGTAATCCCTCGCCCTCACCTCACGAGGTATGTAAAAAGATCTTGTCGCACTCGCTCTCACCCGTAACCCTCACGATACTTCGCGCTGGAACTCGCACTCAGACTCGTGAGGGCCTAATCTAAATCATAAGGACTCTCCCTCGGCCTCATGAGTCCATAAGTACGGCCTATCTGTATGTGCATTGCAATCTGGCTATCGCGGACCCGTGAAGGTCTACTCTTAACAACAAGCACTCTTTCTCGCCCCTCGAGTCTGAGGGCGAGTAGAAACGTAGCTTATCTTGAAGGTTCAGGCCATGGCGAGTGCAATAGACTTAACTGCTAACGTCGTGAGGTGAGAACTTGGTATAACTGATTACCCACCAATGGCGTGAGAAGTGCAAAAAGTCCCATCACGTGAAACCTTGTCCTGATCCGTGGAAAAGTTGTAGTGAATTATTTGTCCCGCCTCGTCAAACCGTTGTCAAATAGTTGTCCCGTCTCGTCAAAAAGTTACCCAGTCAATTATTTGTCCCTTGAAAAATGTATTCCATTTGGTTTCGTCGCCTCAAAAAGTTATCCCATCCAGTCCAGTCCCTTAGTTCAGTATCACCCAGTTAAGACCTTCAAACATTCACTTAATTCTTGAGACCTTTAGCTAATTCTTAAGATCTTGAACAAATTCTGCAGACTCGTTTATGGAAAAGGTACAGCAAAGAGGAAATGTGAGAATTATCTCGCGGGATTTAATACTGCTGTTCGAACTTCGTGAGGACTAGCTTGTAGTACTCACCCTCGCCCTCGTTTTAGTACGTACATTTTGCTATGCCTCGCCCTCATTTGCTGAGGGCCTTCTTTTATGATGGGAACTCGCCCTCATCCCTCAAAAATTGAGGGCGAGGGCGAGGCACGAGGGCGAGGGAAGAACTCATACCTCGTGAGGGTGCCCATCAATGATATGGGGAGGGAATAGCCTAGGTATAAGTAGGGTATGTCAACAGAAAACCCCCCTGATTCCCTGCAGTATTTGCCCGCCCAACTGAAAATGCCACAAATGTCTGCCTACATACATGCCCAATTTTTGGACAGGGCAAGTTGGTCATTTGGGTAGTTGCAATACCATACATACAATACCAAAATTGGGTAGGAGCGCAGCAAAGGAAAAGTAAGAATGAATCAAGCTTGAATAAGCGGCATTATATATGAAAACATATGTAATCTGTTCGTACTATTGATCCTCTTCAAACCCTGGTTTGACAGATTTATGATGAAAACAAGAGTGCATGAGCTTCTAATACACTTCTGGTTTCAGTTATCTTTCATTCTCGTAATTTTGAGCAACTGTAGTTGAAGGGCGTCGATTTCCGGCTTAAATTTCTCCTTGGTCGTCATCGGTTCGAAAGATTACCAGGAAAAGAATGATGCAGAGGAAAGAACCCAATCAATAGTGAAGAAAACCAAATTAGCATTACCGGGAAAGACGATGCAAGTATCAAGCCAACCCGGGTGAGCGGTATCTGCCAACTCTGTAGCGGGTGATGTTGAAAGATCGATTGTGGCTGTTATAGAAAAGCATAATTCATTTTTAGCCAGAAGCACATCGTTGGCTAAATTACGAGATACCATTTTGCTGCGAGCTTAATTTGAAAAAGTACCATATGCTTCCTGGTTAAAATTTCCCAGTGAGAAAGTACCATTTTTACTTGATAAATTTACGTATACTCATGTACATGCATTAGGAAACTAAGTATAAGCAATCAAACTCAATGAGCGAAAATGGCGCGATCTCCAGGATTTAAAAATGTACCTTCTAAGTGTTTGCAGCATACATGGGGGCTACTCGCGAGTGACGAGTGCACTCAACACACTCCTACTCACACTCACAGGGGAGTAGCAAGGTAAAGAGTAGGAGTGAAGGCGCCAAAAACTTCGTGAGTTGGAGTGGTATAAATCGAAGCATAGAAAAAGAGTAGGAGTAGGAGTAGCATGCTTTGCTACTCACTATTTCTCTTACCATTGTATTAATCGCATAAAGCTAGCATTGCCACGTTAAAAGATTGGCGGTTATTGGGAAATATTTCATAATTTTAAACAAATAATCGTGTGGAATGCCGACTTATGTACAAGCCATGCATTGGAAGACAAAATATGTCACAGATTTGAAATAAATCTTGAGCAAACTTCCAGGCGTTGTTATTATAAATATAGTCAATTATTGTAAACTTCGTCGGTATTTGCATTTGTCATTGAATTTTGACTATAAAATTAAATGGAACTATTTTGTGCTTAGTATTCGCTTTCATAATTATAAGGAAAACTTTTGTCTTAATATTTGCAAATATTTCGGTGAAAACATTGAGTAACTCACGAGTGGTGAGTAGGAGTTGTGAGATTTGAAGTTAGCGCTGAGAGTAGGAGTAGGAGTTTTACATTCTCAGTAAGACTGCGAGTGGGCAAGAGTAGGAGTGGTGGAATTTTTCTCTATGGGAGTGCGAGTGTGAGTGCGAGTGGGAAAAAAACCTACATCTTTGGTTTGCAGAGAATTTTATTCTAATCTACCCCACTAATTGTAAGTTTCTGCTTTGTAAAAGTATTTTTCTGGATCATTTATATTTTTTATAAAAGTTAAGTGCCACGAGTTTCGAAATAGTGTATATTTGTTCGTTTGTGTATAATATAGTGCTCTAAGTATTCGTATGGGTTTAACATTTAATTTGACTTTTTTATAACTGCAAATAAAAAAACTACCAAAACCATACACTGAATGGAATTACTTCAACAAGTTGTTACATGAAATACATTGTGTTTTAGGTAAACGCTCCATTTGTATCTTCATGTACTATCCAAGTAGTTAGCAGTCTCATGTGCTGTTTTCCTAAATCATTGTCATAATTACAAAATTTAATATTTGTAAATAAAATACTATTTTTATTTGAAGTTGACAAGTTATTTGTACTCTAAACGCAAAGCATGAAAATGGTACCTTTGAGAATTAGTGCAAACGTCAATATGGTACTTTTTAAAATTAAGCTTTTTTGAAAATGGTACTTATTGTAATTTAGCCAACGACATATTAAGTCATCTATGCTTGTATAATATAATGCTTATAACGTAAAAAGAGATTTTTGGGAACTCATTTGCGTGTATACATTTTAAATTGGCTTTTGCACTGTGCGCAATGTTCAGTGCGAACTTATTATGAATCGTCTAAAAAATAAGCAATGGCCACAATGAACATTGCGCACAGTGCAAAAGCCAATTTAAAATGTATACAAAAATGGTACAAGATCAGTCTATAAGATCAGAAACTCTTTTTCCACATATCTTTTCTCCTGAAGATGAGTTCCCCCAATCTTCCCCTGGAAAAATTTTCTGGATCATTTCCACAATATGAAAGCACCTGTGATATATGTAGCTCCCCGAAAAGCATGATAAATTGCATACAAATGAGTTTCAGAAGAAATCTCAGAAAAAAACAAACATGTATAATGTTGACAATCCTCAAGAAATCCCGACTTTGTTTCCCATTCTCGAGGATTGCGACCGCAATTTTTGTTATACATAGGTCAAGGAAACAAGTTTTGAAAAATCTGGAAGATAAATCCCTTCAAAATGTTGGAATCGCATATTTATTGTCGTTGTCCCTTATACGGGTTAAGGAGGAAAAGATAATGGATACCCTGTATAGCACAAAACAATGGTTCTCCATTGTGAATGTATTTATAGTGAATAAATCATTGTTATTATTACATTGGTAGCGTTTTGAAGACTTTTATTTAGCCGACGGTTTATATTCTGTGGCTTGTACTCAACCGGTTTCCTCTCCATATGTGAATGCCTGTCCGACGTTAAATTATTAAAGTAATAATTGGTCCTGCCAATGACTCCAATGGGGAGGTGCCAGCACTGCCAGCTCACCTGGACCTAATTACAAATGAAACGCTCCAAATGTTTCAACTCAACATTATTCTATAAGTTAAAATTAGAATTTAACATAATGGTAAGTAGGAATGTGTCCAAATATGTCCATCTTTTTAGAACCCATAGTTTCAAATTGGATTATGGGACGGTGAGAGTGCACTGTATAATGTGACGGTACAGTTCGCACGTAGCCCAGGGTCTGTCAGCGTCAAGTTATAGTTTAACTATAAAAGCATAAATATACCGAGCCTTTCTCAACTTACCCCAACCATACAAACAAGTTTTTATTCTTTTCCTGTAATAACAGTCGAAATCCAAAACAGGACAAAATTTCCCAGCATGCCACAATAATAAATTTTACAGAGCCATGCATAACAATTATTGTTATTCCTTCAATTCAGGATCAAACTATGCCCAAATTGCCACTCCTACAATAGTATACAATATACAATCTGCGCTTGATATTTTGTATAATACAATTTTTACATATATGGATCTACGCAGCCCAAGTAAAAACAATGACTTTTATGCTTTTTTACTTTATAATCGCAGTAGCAACATGATCGGAGCGCTGACACATTCCAACCTTGTGTGAGGAGTTGTTTACTGGATATATCAACCATCATGGGCTAGGCGTATGTTTTTAACACTGCGTATGATACAGTCTCCTCCTGAGAGTCTGCTTATTGTTAGCTCTTGACATTTAATGATTATAACTTATAACTACTTAGGTGTAACGGTTGACTTGGATAACGTATTGTAATGACTGCTACGTGCAATGATTTTCTCATGTACCTCCAATTTTTTGCCGTAATAAATAAAGCATACTTTTAGGGATTATTATTTTTGTGATATTAAATGTTTTACTTTTTGTAATGTAATGTGTTTGTAAATGTAACTTTTTCACACAATTTTTGTAGAATTATAAACAGGTACCCATCCATATATTTCATTGTACTCATCCCATGCGCTCCCTCACATATTGAACCTAAGAGGTAATTTTTTAAAAGAATGCGAAATGAGCACAAATTACTACAGACGTGGGGTGGCATGTCCCAAAATAAGCTGCGAGTATAAATGGATAATTCAGAGGGATAGCCCATCAAGAGCATGAGATTATAAAAACCTGTTTTATTTTTGGCACCAAAACCCACTGGAGAGACAGTTCAAGGTGGGAGAGTGTGTATGTCAGACGTGTGTGTGGCTTTCACGATAACACATGATATTTTATTACGTAAACCATAATGTAATTATATCTATGTATGTATATATAATTGAATCAATCAGCTTACCTTTTACTTTTCCTCACGTTTCGAGCGAGTCAAGAAATGGAGGAGAATGAGTCCACATCAGCCCTATAATATATAGTTATGCAGGAGTGGTGTGTGCCCAAAATAGTGTCTCCTAAAAGACGTCCCATTTACCGACTGGTAATTTGGTCAGAAACGGGAAACGCAACGACAACTCACTCAAATGCATTAGGTCCATTGAGTATTTTTAAATTCTAAGAACAGGTTTCGGGAATAATTATTATTGCGTACAAGTGGCTATTTAATTTCTATTACAGGGACTGTTTGTATGCTCACACACGTACTAATTTTTAAAAATTTGCTTAAACATTTGCGTTGAGGCTTCCCTCTCTAATTGATTTTACAAGTATTGTCTCTCGGGGTGAACTCAACTGTGTGTTTCTTTTTCTCTCGCATTTATCAAGATAATGGGAAATTGCCTTGGATTATGCACATCTGTTTTTGTCCCCGTGTAAATTCCAAACCTGTCGGGGAAAAATCTAGAGACGATCCTCAGGAGGCAGAGAGTGAGGAGAGATATTTATTTTTTCCCAATAAATGCTTATCTTTTCCCAATAAACTTTTAGTGACTTAATTTGAGCTTACAACGCAGAACCTGAAGTTACTACGTATTTACAACAACAATAAATTAAGGAGTTTGAATTGAACGCTATGCCAAAGGATCGTAAGCATCAGACAGTGTAAACAAAGTACAAAATTTCTAGCGGAAAAATTGTCTTTACTTTTTGTGCTGGACCATTTAGAGGACAATAATAATTTATGCGGAAATTTTATTGAGTCAAAAAATTGTTATTGCAAAATTAAATCCTGTAAAACATATATGGATGGAATGAAAGACAGCTTCCTGGCTGGAAGATTAATGGACGTTCCCACAATTTTAGTTTAGTTTACCAGCAGTGCACTCTCTTTAAGAGCACCCCTCAAATGTGTAGAATCTAGTCCTTCCAATTGCATGCACTTGTAAGAAATATTTATTGAATATACTTATGTTTGTCCCTATACAAAATGCCAATACAAGGGGAACGTCATAACAAAAGTACTTTCTGTCCTCTCGGTCAAATGGCCCGGAATAAGGGAAACATTATATTTGATTAATGGAATTGCACAAAAACTAAAAACTTTATTTTGTGTATTCACGTGGGAATCTTTTCCACACTGATTGTGAGCCATTCGCTTATACACTGAGCCAGTGGTTCCTCGCTGTAAGTTCACATTTAATAGGATTATAATTTAACTTCAGAAATGAGTAGCTCTTTTAAAAGCAAAAATATTATATCTCTTTAGAAACAGACAGGATTGAAAGTAATTATCCCTACAGCTAAAAATCTGCTGTACAGTCAGATTGCGTATAACCAGAGCATACGGCAGATATATACGCTTGAATATTTTTTTAAGTACACCCAAGAATTTATCACTTTCTCGAAATGCTCACATTTCTGTTTCCGTGTATTTACTCCCCATGTGTTACAAAAAACTGACCTTGGGTTATGCCATAGATAATGAATTTTCCAAACAACGATTACACTGTATGTTGCAATATATGTAGGTATGCTTATTTATATTAATTATTACATGCTCACGCAGACAGTGAGCCTGAAAAAAATCCCCATGAACTACGACAACATAACTTCCTAAGGGCATTATGAATTTTGTAAACATCTGCAGTACTGTGAGTAAGGTAAGAATTGTAAAGTCTGAATTTGAATGCTGCAGAGATATTATTCTTACAATTAGAATTTCTGCATGTTTGTCACTCCTACACGTTTAATGCCTGCCAAAGATGTCCACTTACCCTACATGTACGCATTTTTGTAGGCTGTTAAAAGTAACTATGTTAAAAGTAAATGCTTTTAAGGTAAACTTGCGTGTAAGTAAAAAGTATGACAGTTTTTTTAATTGTTTAAAAACTCAGTATTTGCACAATATACCATCATATGTTAGACTACGCTTATGATTCCAAACAAAAAGATGTTCCAGCATTTACTGTACAACTATAAGCTATACTTGTGGCCAAAGTCCTTACCTGACCAATTCCATCTTAACATAATAATAAATGCTTGTACACAAAAATTCTAATGTCCAATCAGATCTTCATAAAATGTTTTACACTAAATTTTACAGTAAGTGCTGTGCCAATACATTTACAAGTCCTTGTAGGTCCTATACAGTGAACTTAAAATATTACTTCAACATAGGCTATTTGTAGGGTGCAAGGAATTTTTTGGGAAAGATTTTTGGCAAAATAGGGTGCAGGAATACACACTGAAACGTAGCTAACAAAATAGTTTTTATAATTTGTAGGCTACTGAAACATGTAACCTTCATTTAATGGCATTTAAGGCGAGTAAAATTAAAAGTAAAGAACAATCTTCGCCTGGTACTTCCACACTGTATGTGTTACTAATATCAGGCGTCAAAAGTTCATGCGGTTTCGCATTGATTTGCGCTGGAAGCCTCACCAAGAGTTCTGAATATTTGCTAATGTAGAAACTCAACCATTTGAGCGGAAATTCGAGTTTGAGCACCATTCAAATTAAAGATAGGAATTACTATGAGATATGTTGTTCGCCAGTTAATATATTCACAATTGTTTTGTTTAGCTAACTATGGAAAATGCTTCTTATGGCTTTTAGTTTGCGAAATTTTAAGTCCTACTGTCCTTTTGACGAACGCTGTAACACCTGTGCACGATTTCAGGCGCAAACCAAGGTGAGATCGACACACTGTTCTGCTCTGAGGGTCTTTGACCAAGGTGATTAACAAAACTCAATCTATTTTTCATTCTGATCCCACACATCCATAACTTGAGGCGAGGCAGGGTTTCTAGTTATTAAAAAACCATAAAATGTATTTACATGTGAAATAATTTGAGTTATTTTACCAAAAAATGTAGGTTTATACATACGCTAGGCCCTCCCCATATAGGAAGGATGTCGGATATTCTATATCTATATTCCATATTTATATTGTCGGCCATTCGGCCGTCAAAACGTCAGCATATTTGTAGCCTGGGTCCAAATTGTAAATGCAGGAAGGACATAGGCTAGGCAGAGTCATTTGGTCACCTTTGTCTAATGCTTTAAATAAGAAATTATATACTCAGCGCACTCTTTTTATATGAGAATTTGTAAATAGCTATGTGAAATACTTGTAATTAAATATCACTCAAAGAGGCCATTAGTGCAGGTGAAGTCTCAATTTATTTTGATACATTCTCTCATTAGCATAAAAGTTACTTTTTTCCATATACAAGAGCATTTCATTATTAGAGTCATATTTTAATTCCAAGTTGAGTGTAGTTTCGTAAAGTGAATGGACGACAAATTACAATAATTATTTTGATAAGGGACTCGCCACCATATGAATGTACACTGGACTTTGTCTAAATTAGGGGCAAATAATAATTGAACGCTTTATATGCAATCCCTGTAAAACAAAACATTACCCAACAAATTACAAATAAACTCTGAGCCTCATCTGCTTTCAGTCATTACAAACCTTTTGTAAGTCCTCAGGGGATACAAGTTCGAACTTACGTATCATCATCTGATAAACTTAATCCAACAATGAGATTACATTATCAACTAAAATCTTCCTCTTAAGATGTGTTTCCTCATTTCAAAGGCATTTCGAATCAAAGGCAGAAGCCAGAATAATAGGAAAGCCCATATTATTTCATCAGCACTGGAGTACAATAATCCAAACAAACAAAAACCAGATGATTACACATAAAAGAAAATGTCACCCAGAAATTTTGATTGTCAGAATAGAATTAGACTCAGATTTTCCAATGTGGCCCAAGACTATGACTCGAGCATCTTTTGCAATGAGATGAAAAAATCTATGATAATGATTTTGCATAATTCTTTAATCGTAATTACCTTTCCTTTGCAAAAAATTACCAATTGGGTGTCCCTATAGGTAAACATCCATGGAGCAAATCTGTCATTGTTTGTATGAGGGATCACAAAGGCATATTTAAAAATCCTGAGACCTTATTTCTTGAATTTCCTCTTCGTTTTAATATTTACATGACATTTGAGTTCCTCATCGGGGGGGAAGAATCAGTTAAGTTCAAGGCGAGGGAACTATAGCGGGAAGTAAATAATTACACATCTGACGTCGGTATAGGAAAATGACCCTGTCCGTTTTTATCGAGTGTGCGCATAAACTCGGAATTCTTTTAGCGACAATTATTTTCCTGGCGCTCGTCCTAACTCAAGTCCCTGTCCTCGTCTGTTTTTTAGCTTTTCGGTCTTTGGTGTGGTTCCTGGCAAAAATTTTCCGGCCGGATTTAGACGGCTTCCTCACAAAAGAAAATGCTTGTTTTGCTATTTATCCCCCAACTGTCCCTCACAAAAGCATTAACATAATTACTTCGGGCTTAGTCAATGGAACTCTGACTGCCGAAAGGATCCGACAGCTCTTCCAGGACAGGATCTGGACTCAGACAAATGACAAAAATCAATTGGTGTACTTGAGGCTTCGACAATCTTGGACTAGCTTTTTGGGCTATGCCTTTTGGAAACCAGAGCAGGATTTTAGCATGGACAGGCACGTGAGGGAGTATGATTACGAAGGGGATTTGGCCCTACCGAGCCCTTGTCAAGACAGTGATATTCCGAAATTGTTGGGGAAACTGGCAGAAACTCCTTGGAGGGAAGGTCAGAGTCCTTGGGAAATTTTAGTGACTAACAATTGTGTTTCGGGAGGATCCTCGGACGAGCCTAAGACTTGTGTGATTCTTAAAATTGATCATGTCCTCTGTGACGGTTACAGCATTCAGAACCTAATGAAGGAGTTGTTTAGTACAAAGTTCTCAGTGCCGAATATTGAGTTAAATCGGGGAAGTTTCTCATTCTTGGAAAAGATAGGGCTGATTTTAAGGGGTCCGTTTGATTTAGTAGAAAACATTTTAAGGGTCCTGTTCAGCAAGAGGATTTTCAATAAGGATTTGTCCAAGGAAACGGTTTGTAGTGTAAGTCCCATTGTGTCCGTGAGTCTAATCAAGGATATCAAAAACCATTACAAAGTTAGTTACGCCTCGGTTCTGCAATCCGCTGTGCAAGGAGCCATCGTGAAGGGTTTGGTGACCGCCAAAATGACTGTGCCGAAGGATTTGTGCTGCAATATTGTCTTCCCCGTCCCGAACCACCCTGGAGGGATGGTCATTCATGCGTAAGTTGTTTAAATGGAAGTTGTGCCTATCCCATTTGATTACTACAAGCAATATCTTCCTGTTTTAAAATCAGTTTGAAATTCCGGGTTTGGCAAATTCTCTAGAATGATTTTCACCACAGCCGAAGTTCAAAATTCGCGCTGAAGGAGCCAGAAACTGGAACAAATGTATTTTGGTATTATAGTTAAAGATGTAGAATGTCAAATATTTTTGAATATTCCTTTTCATGTTTTTCATCACTCTGACTAAAAAAGAAATTACAGTTGAGCTGTAACGGATTTCAGAAAATCTGGATGAAAATTTGCTGTTTGTAAACAAATGAAAGAGGATATCACTTCGCCCCATTGTCAAGCGCACCTTAAAGTTAATCATGGATGATTCTTGCTTATGGCAATATCATTTCATGCTGTCCTTGTAGGAGAGTTCGCTACTTCTGAAGGTGCCGTATTAATAAGAAAAATACACATTTTTAGTAATTTGGAATGACTTTGTTTTCAGACAAATGATGGCCGCAGAGCTACCATGCCAAGCTGGTTCTTCCGTCGAGCGGCTTCACAAAACGCAGAAAGCATTGCAGGGACTTCGACATTCTACAGCCGGGCTGGGCTTTGTGGTACTGGCCAGAGTAGGGGCATATTATCCTATAATAGTGAGACGAGCATTAATTAATGCTGCCATAAGTGCTACAACGTTGTCCTATGCAATTTCGAGTTTCCCGGTGACAACCTCACCGGATTATTTTGATGGCCTTGAGCTGATGGAAATGATGTTGAATTTAGGGAAGCACCGCACTTTGGGTGAGTGGATCAACTTTTATAATATTGCATACAAATAATTGCCGATTCACTAAGATGCATCAGATGATGTTCGTTTTTTAAAGTAAAACTATATTTTGAATATTTCCTGCTAATAGGCATGGTGGTAGCCACGGGCGGAATCAACAATCAGCAAAGATTTACATTTAACGTGGACAAGAACATTTTTGGATCCGAAGAGATAGCAAGGAATCTGGGCTCACTAGTTCTTGAAGAATTGCAGGCACTCGTTGAAGGAATGGTGTAACGTCAGTCATTTCTTTTACAACCTGTTTCAGATCTAGTTTGTAATTGTGGGTAAATTCATTCTGCAAGTATGGCTACTATAAAAACATTGTGAAGTGACAAAATTTGTGCAAAAATAATTTAGAACTTTATTGTGTACGACAACTTTATAATTTATTATGAACTGTACTGGGTCCCCGTGAAGTTCAGACTTATTCATGGATTGTAGACATTTTGAAAAATTAGTATTCTGGGTTGACGTGAAAGGACGTATTGTTGTTCTGTACCAGTTTGTATCAAGCGTCAGATTATAGGCGGAAAGATACAAATAATTGTAATGTTAGAGTCCTAGACACGTAGACACTACAATAATAATGCTAAAATATGACTTGTTACGCCGATAGAAAAAAATATGTATCCGCTCAATTTTAGCGACAAGTTTACAGAACCGTAACATGAATTTGAAACCCTTCCAACTCAACTTCATCCAATTGCGAAGAAACAAATATGTGAATCCCGAGGATTCTCCTGTATTTAAATCCTAACTACGTATTTCCTTTCACATCTCACAATAATTATTAGTATTTCAAAGCCAGCAATTTCCCCACAAATAAATCTCTTTGGCACGCGATAATAATTACACAGATGACAGAGTTCGAATCTCTTTTTTAATTGCATGGCTTTTGAAGTCTATTTGAGTTTGCTGTTTCAGATTCACTCGGGCAATGAGGCTAGCTAAGCATAACGGGAAGTAAGTACATGTGTATGTATGTAGTGTATACTAATTGGGATAATTGTCTTGCCTCATTTCTGCCTTTGCTCCTCACACATCTGTACATGTAGCTACTGATTGTGAGAGATGGTTACTGGGAGTTCCTTCCATGAGTGATTACAGACCTTAACACAAATGCTTTCATTAATGGAATTTCCACAAGAATACTAAACTTTTGTAATATTGACTGTGATGTCTCATTCAAATCGACAATAGTTATTTTGTTGGACTTAATTTTAAGAAAAAAAAACAGTTTAGAAAATTGACAGGATGAACCTACGGAATCTAGCCATTAACCCCTTATTAAAATTTATAATTGTCCGAGAACATTCAGCGTTCAAATAATTTTGACTCAGGTACGATTTCCTGTAAGAATAAAATAATTCAGTAGTCAAACGCTCCTAAGAGTTCTCGTTAGGAAAGATTTACTATCCATTTACACAAAGAATTCATAAGAGAGCATGTAATCGCCCTCTAAATCTTACGCATAAAGAACAGACAAGTGTGAACATTATACGCATCCGTAATGGGCTTTTTCCCCCGAAGTACTGTAAAGCAAGTGTTTTTCTCTGGAATTTTTAAATGTCCAAGACAGAAAATCATAAAAAAGGAGTCGTTATGCAATTAGCATTTCCGTGAATAAAGACCAATGATTATTCCGGAAGTTACATCTGGAAAGTCCAAGTATGCAACAATCTTTTACAAATTTTACATGTGCATTTGGATATAATTGACTGGTCAGAGATCTTGACTCTGAATCTTTTCCAAGCCACAATGAGATAAAGTTGGAGGTTCCAAGTCCATGACATTGATGTCATTACATTATTATGTATGTTATAAATACTTATCACAAAAAATGACTTCAAAAGCTCGTAACTCTGCGGAATGTTGCTCCCCGTAATTAGGGATCACAAAGGCATATCTTAAAAGGACTGTGGTTATTATTTGAATTTAAACTCGATTTTAATTCACATCCCATCTCACTCTGACTGTGATAAGTTCAATTGACTTGATTTGAGGAGCTTTGTAGGAGCGCCGAGCATCATGGTCCTGTCCATTTTCATCAAAATTTGCCATAAATTAATAATAGCCGTAGCAACCTTAATTTTTCTCATCTTCCTCATCACTCAAGTGCCAATACTCACCTGTGTTTTATTTTGTCGCTCACTTGTTTGGCTTCTGGCAAAATGTCTCCGACCGGACTTACAAGGCTTCGTCACAAAAGAAAATGCCTCATTTGCTGTTTACCCAACCACGAGACCCCACAAGAGCATCAACATAGTGACTTCTGGCTCAGTCAATGGACAGCTTACCGCCCTCACAATTCGAAGACTCCTTCAAGACAGAATCTTGAATCAGACAAACGATAAAAATGAATTCGTTTACTTGAGGCTTCGACAAACCTGGACAAGTTTCTTGGGCTATGCCTTTTGGAAAACAGACCAGAACTTTAGCTTGGGAAAGCACGTGAGGGAATATGATTACAAAGGGGACTTGGCCCTTCCAAGTCCTTGTAAAGAGAGTGATATTTCAGAATTATTAGGGAGACTGACAGAAACCCCTTGGAGGAAAAATCAGAGCCCTTGGGAAGTTTTAATAATTAATAATTATATCCATGGAGAATCCCCAGGACCAAAGACATACCTGATTTTTAAAATTGATCATGTCCTCTGTGATGGCTACAGCATTCAGAGTCTACTGAAGCAGTTGTTCGAAACAAAGTTCTCGGTGCCGAATATTGAGTTAAATCGGAGAAGTTTCTCATTCTTGGAGAAGCTAGGTCTAATTTTAAGGGGTCCGTTTGATTTAGTAGAGAACATCCTCACGGTTTTACTCAGTAAGAGAATTTATAACGTCGAGCTTTCCAAACAAGTTATTTCAAGTGTGAGTCCCGTGGTCCCTGTGAGCCTTATCAAGGATATCAAAAATCATTACAAAGTGAGTTACGCGGCGGTTTTACAGTCTGCTGTTCAAGGAGCTTTAGTTAGGGCAATGATATCTGCCAAAATGGCGGTGCCAAAGAATTTGTGCTGCAGTTTTGTTCTACCCATTCCAAACCATCCGGGAGGTATGGTTATTCATGCGTAAGTTGTTAACCTGCTATTATCCGTAACGCAAAATGCTGTCCCTATTTATCGGACAGAAAAATGACGAAGCCAAAAGTCAACCATGTTTACGTTTTGTTATGCAGACGGGCACTTTTCAATTGCAATTGAAAAATCCCAATTTGCATAACAGATTTTTTCCCTGCAACAAGATACTAAATTTGAAACTTCCTTGCAAAAAAACGTTCAAGAAATTTAAAAATCCCTGTTGACAAAAATGAATCACTTCACTCTCAAATTTTCCCTGCCAGAAATATTTTTCCCTCGGAAGAATCTTTCCGTCTTCCCACAAAAATCGGACCCCTACCCAACATAATATACCTCTTCGTATTAACAACGGAAAACATTTCCGAAATCATAGCTAGATGATGATTTTGTCTGACGGTATTATTATAGACACAAAACTATTTCTGGTGTTTAACAAAATTTAAAACTTCGTTCTGTTGTCTACTTAATTAAACTTTCGCACCTGAGAAATCGTTTTAAAGATTCCAGGATACTTATAAAACACGTGGCGGGGATGAATTCTTGAAACTTTTGCATTCCATTTTTGATTCTGTTTCAAAAATTCTCTCCCCAAACGCTCGCAAAATGCAAATCCAAAATTCTAAACGAAGTACATACACCTATTACAAATCTCGTAATAAATAACGATTAGTAGTTTCTATTTTAAAACTTCCTGTATTTTAGCCAATTGGTTGCGACGCAGTTACCATGTCAAGCTGATTCCTGTGTCGACCGACTCTACAAAACTCAGAGGGCACTCCAGGAACTTTCAAGTACTACAGCTGGGCTGGGACTTGTGGTAGTTGCTCGAGTTGGTGCCTGCTACCCCATCATAGTAAGGCGAGTATTTCTCAACGTTATGAGTTCTATTGGGATAAGCTATGCAATTTCCCATTTCCCGGTCACAACTTCATCGGATTATTTTGAGGGACTGGAGCTGATGGAAATGGTGGCTAATTTGGGAACGTACCGCTCTCTGGGTGAGTGACAACCCTAAAGAATGTATAAAAATAAATCAATTGTGCATCAATTGGTCTCATAGGATTTTTTATGTCATGAGGTAATGGTAGGAATTTCCTGATTTATAGGAATAATGATAGCCACTGGAGGAACAAACAATAAGCAAAGATTTACTTTTAACGTTGACAAGAATGTTTTTGGATCCGAAGAGATAGCAAGCAATCTGGGACCTTCAGTTCTTAAAGAGTTGCAAGATCTCGCGGGGGGATTGGCATAATGTATTTTGTTTCTGTTACACTGTGTTCGTAATTTAGAATGTTTGTATTTGTGAGCAATTTCATTTCGTAAATATTGCTAATTATATTGTGAAATCCAAGTCTGGGAAAAAAAGAAATGAATAAAATTTAAAGATAAAGTTTTTATGTCTAATCAGCAATTTTTGGTTAGGATGACTGTTTTATCCTATTTAATCCGCGAGAATCCAAAATTATCCTAATAATTAAAGTAATGGAAGCTTGTATTATAAGTATTATTTTTTATTTCTACCATTCTATAAAAATAGGCAGAAGTGGAATATGCAATGTAAATCCCGAAATCTGACAATGAGCACAGGCCCAAATACATTGCCAAAACAGGCCGTCGTCCTGGCTTAGTATTACCAGAATTTTTAAAACTCTTTTTGTCGCATTTTTAAAGATAACAAAATTGATCATTTTTATGCCATAATTCTGTAAAATTCTATGCAGGGATCATACATAATTTAGTCAAAGGTTGGATAAATACACAAGCCATACCAGATTGTCATGTGTGAGCGGTCTGGGGGTTACCTTCCACATAAGCGCTCTTTATGGGAACAGTCACAAATTTCAACATCACAATTTTTAAAATTTGAAAATCTAAGTTTAAGTTGCACATCTAGAACCTAAATCAGCAATGCCTGAACTTGTTTCACATTTTTAATTGATCCGTTCAAAAGTTTTATCCCGTACAAGATTCAGAGGTCCCAGATAGGCCTCCGCTCATGTACAACTCAGACATGAATGTTTCATGTTTGACTCATGTCTCAACTCATGTTCATGTATCTGATTATCGAGTCACAAACCATTCATGTGCATTTAAAACATACTTGACAACAGACATGATTTTTCAAGTCATGTCTGATGTCATGTGCAGGTTACCTTGAAAACATGACAATATTTTCATGTACACTTTCATGTTCACAAAAGCGGAAGACATGAACTCAAGCTCAAAAACACGAATATTTTCATGTCACCACAAAGTATGCTACTAATAGCCAAACGTTTCCATGTCGTTCAATTCCTTTATCGTATTAAGCGTCATTTTAAGTTGTGCACTGACACTATTAAGGAAAAAGAAGGTTCAAATATGACCGAAAAAGCACCTGGAAGTAGCAGTATTCAGGAAATTGACATTTTTGGAAGAACTTCAAGAATTGCCATTAAAAAACGTTAAGAAACAACGATCAAGTGTACATAATCGTTTTTGGCTTGGCGCGCCTCTTTTGAAACACAAGTATCTCCAATTCTCTCCAACAAATTTTGAAGTTATTTAAAAAATTACGAGACACAGGAGTGAATTTATTTTCATCCACACCCACCCGAAGACTCCCCATGCTTTCCTACCCCGTTTTGTGGTAATTTCTCTGGATCCGGACGGTGGTCTCAAATCTCAGTGGGTTTCAGTGCAAGGGTAATTTTTCCTTCAGTTACACAACCCAGGATCAAGCCAGAAACTCAAGACCTGTAAATCTCATCCAACCAAGGCCTGTCTCTGACACCTCACTATAGCCCGGAAGCACCAGGCTATTTTTGTAGCAATTCATTTTGGCAAAAAAGCAATTGTTGGAGGTGATTTCCGGGCGTCCACTCAGGCTAGTTCATTACATTAACCATACATAACCAATTTCCCTCTTCCAAACTCTGATCATACCCTACCGCCACTGATACCAATTAAATAAGTACTAGTACCGACCGTTATTAATTTTCAGCTCAAGCTCTTGCCCGTCAAAAAAAGGACGGCTCCGGCGGACTCCTCTTAATTGCGATGCCAATACCACGCTCGCCAAAAACCTCACAATCCAAAATTACAGATTTTACATCCTATTCATCTAAGAGGAGGGCTAGCGAGGTAGATTCCGACGAATATAACGCAATCCCACACAAGAACCCGCGAAAAGAAGCACTCCCCGTCTCGGCAGGAATAAGTGCAACCGAACCTGGGAATATGGACATGGACGGACTTCTGGAAGCGTTTAGAAAAGAACTGAAGACAAACAAAGAAGAAATCAGCAAGGAAATAAGGGAGGTGGAAACAAACATTGTAACCCACTTGGACCAAAAAGTGCAGGAGCTGGAAAACAAATGCTCAATAATGACGTCCCAACTGGAATATCAGGAAAAAGTAATAACCCAACTGCAATTCGACAACCAAGCCCTACACCACCTCCTGAGACAGAAAAATGTAATTATTACAGGCCTGGAGGAGAAACCTGGGGAAACCCAGGAGGATATTATCGAAGCCCTGAAAAGCAAACTGGCTAACCAACGTATCTCAATAAAAGCAGAAGACTTTGATATAGTACACAGAATTGGGAGAAAACTGCCCGCCCCAACGGGTCAAAGTAAACGTTCCATTATGGTTAAGCTGACAACAATAAACAAGGCGAAGGATCTAATTAAGAGACATAAAGAGCTCGGGAATGAAGGCCTGAAGATTAGGGAAGACCTTACGAAGACTGAAGCAGCAAACCAGTTTGCCCTACGGAACCTATACAAGCAAGCCCGATCTAATGGGGATAATCCTAAATGGGTAGGAAGAAGAATACGAATTGGGTACAAGATGTTTGAAGCCTTCAACGGTGCCATCCTAGAAGCCCGCCCAACTAAGGAAAGTAATCGTCCCATCCAAGAAGAACCGAACCAACTTTCCCAGAACTCAACAAACCTTAATATGTCTACTTAGGATTTTGGCAGCCCCATATCACAAAGAAGTTGTTTTGACAAAATAGTATATTGGAACTGTAATGGTATTCGGAATTTTTTAAACTTAAGCATCATAGAGAAACCGATTTTTTTAAACGCTGACATTTTCTGTTTAGCTGAGACTTGGTGCTCACACCCTGAGTTCATTACAAAAAATTATGAATTTAATGAGTTTAATATTTTTAATAATCCTGCAAGCAAAAATAATAACATAGGAAGAGCCAGTGGGGGCATTTTAACTTTCATTAAAAAAAAGTATGAAATAGTTAGATCGTTTAACACGGATGATTTTCTCTCAACATTCATTTTAAAAAACTCCCTTTCCCAGAAAATCCTTATAATTTTATTTATATATGCAAAACCGGATCTGGCCAATAATTACTTTATCCTCAAATTGACAGAAACAATCGACGATATCACTATGGAATACCCGGGAGAAAACATGTTTGTTCTTGGAGACGCGAATGCTAGAGTCGGTTTACGCGATCACTTCCCAGACACAGTATACGTAAGAGTGCAGAAAACTAGACGGAGTTTGGACAACACAGTTAATGCAAGAGGCTCCCGTATGTTCACCCACATGTCTGACAGAGACTTTGTAGTCTTAAACGGACGCTGCCCGAGCGACAACCCTGCGGATTTTACATTCTCAAGCTCGAACGGGAGCAGCGTAATTGACCTGTGTTGGGCAAACTCCGTCAGTCTATCGGAAGTGTGCGATCTGAGCACTCAGAATATCACCCACTCCCCCCATCTCCCCATCTGTCTAGAATTAAAAAATGACACATTGGTGCCTATCTCTATCCCCCTGAGTTTTCAGAGTTTTAAAACTAATTTTAAATGGAAGGGATACTACGAGGAGTACGAAAGAATAATGGGGGAAAATCTCAGTTTAATATCGGAATCCAGAGACCCCGATACAATTAACAAAGGGATTACTGACGCGGTCGAGTTAACTGCAAGCCTCTGTAGAATGCGATATACGGTACCCTTAAGGAAGTTAAATACAATAGACAAACCGTGGTACGACCAAGAATGTAGAAATTCCCGAGGGCTGGTTATACAAAAACTGAAAAACCTAAGAAGGGGTCTCTACTCGGAGAGCCTGAGAAGGGAGTACCACATTGCCAGGGTTAACCATAATAATCTTGTTAAAGGAAAAAAAAGAGATCATGCGGAGCGAATAAAAAGGGTTCTACGTAACACAAAATCCATCTCGGTTTTCTGGAGGACGTTTAACATATTCAAAGCCAGAGCTGACAACGGGAATCCAATTCCTGTTGAGAGTTGGCAGTCCTTCTACAAAAATGTCATGCCCCCAAAACTGGGGGATATTGCTGTAGAACAAGTCTTTGTAGCTCGTAATGAGAGGTTGGACGCGGAAATATCCGCATTAGAGCTAGATGAGGCTCTAAAGTTCTTAAAAAACGAGAAGGCTCCAGGATATGACAAAATACCAAATGAATTTTGGAAATACTCCACCCCTGAGCTTTTCGAGAAGATCCTCTTACTCTTTAATACAATCCTCTCATGTGGGATCACCCCCCATACATGGTCGATTGTAGAAATATGTATGATACATAAAAAAGGGGACAAAGAAGAGCCGGGAAATTACAGAGGTATTGCTCTTATTAATACCATTACCAAAGTATTCACTAGAATTTTGTATAATCGGTTATACTCCTGGAGTGAGGCAAACAATATACTCCCAGAGACCCAATCAGGTTTTAGAAAGAATAGAGGTTGTGTGGATCAAATTTTCTCCTTGCTTACCATTATCCAAATTAAACTAAGACCTCGGGCAGGAAAATTATTTGCCTTGTTCGTGGACCTAGCTAGGGCGTTCGATTCTCTGAATCACTCACTTCTCTGGAGAAAGCTAGATAGTTTTGGTGTGAGCGGCAAGTTCATAAGGGTACTCAAATGTCTATATGACAGAGCTGTAATCAGAGTCAGGGTTGGGAACGTCCACACAGAGGCTTTTGAAGTTTCCCAAGGGGTCTTACAGGGGGACATCCTTAGCCCACTGCTATTTGCGTTATATATCTCTGACCTGGACACGTTTTTTGATCTAAGGGGGGTACAACCTGTCGCACTCGGAGGATTGTCCTCCGTCAACCATCTCCTCTTGGCTGATGACAATGTCACTATTGCAGAATCCAAGATGGGCCTCCAAAAGAAAATTGACGCACTAAGCGATTACTGTGTGGAGAATTTCTTGTCCATTAACCTTTCGAAGACCAAAGTTATTGTTTTCAGAAATGGAGGCAAATTACTAAATTCATGGAAATGGCAGTTGAAAGGAGTACCAATTGAAGTTGCCCCAGAGTATACATACCTCGGAGTAAAATTCTCGGCATCTGGATCATTTAGGTCCGCCGGGAAGGAAATGAAGCGAAAAGCAATAGCAACAATTGGGCCAGCATTGAAAATGCTCTCACTCTCCAGGACGGACTCTTGGGAGAGTAGAATAAAAATCCTCGACTCCGTTGTTATCCCAACAATGACATATGCATCATAGGTCTGGGCTATTAATATAGTGTCGGAGTTAGAAATAGTCCAAAACCAATTCCTAAAAAGACTATTGTGGTTACCCCAAGGTACTCCTTCCTACGCACTTCGAGTGGAAACAGGGAGAGTCAAAGTCTTCTTCCGAGTTATCAAGTGGGCATTGAGACTGTGGTTCAAAATATTGATGATGCCCCATTCGAGAATCCCCAGAATATGCTACGAACGCTCAAGGCAGCTCTGCCGAAACGACCCACTGTTGGGGTCAAGGCTGGGGTGGACTGTATTCATCCGTAGTACACTCGTTAAATATGGCTTTAGGGCAGTGTGGGAATTCCAGAGCGCTGAATACCTGGCAGGGTTTTTCTCCAACATTGTGGCGGTGATTCACGAGTCCTTCATTCAAGAGGACATGATCAGTATTAAATCCTCTTCATCGGTCCCTCTGTATAGTACCATCAAAGGCCATTTTTCCTCCTCCGGGTACCTACTGCATTATATCCCCATCAAATACATAAGACTAATCGCGAATATTAGGCTGAACTCTCCAACTTTATATACCACACGGGCAAAGATTAAACTAATGTACCCTGAAACGTGCATGAATTGTAATCTCCAAGAACAACACGATTTGCTCCATATCCTAACCAGATGTAATATGTTTAACGAGGCAAGGAAATCCCTTTTATGGAAATATGGTATATGCAACCTCAGGTCCGAAAGATCTTTACTTACTCTCTTCAGAAACCCCTCAACGAACTTTATCTGTGATATTTTCAAATTTATCCATAACTGCTGTATTAGAAACCACTTTTTCAACTCTCTATGATGCTTACTAGTTTTATTATACATATACAGGAATCACCTTCAATATTTAACGATAGAATTCTTAATTTTTCTTTATACGTAATCTCTAAGTTGTAACTTATATCTCAATCTCAAATAATAACAATGTTGAACGCATGTACGGATGATATGGGCGCTGCCCGAAAAGAATCCTGGCTAATAATAAATTGAATTGAATTGAATTGAATTGAATTGAAGTGTACATAATCATTTCACACTCGAGGAAGGAAATATCTGAAGATATTATTGTGTACATACAATTTAGTTAGCGGCAAGGACAATGAATACTATGCTTTTAGATACTCCCTTAAAGTTGAAGCAAATTCGGGAACCAGATATTGAAGAAGGCCTTTAGTGCAGCATCACAAATCAATTGATTTAAAGAAAGAACCTGTCGCAGACCACAAGGGTGCAATTGTAGAAGCATTTGCTAAACAAGCTAGTGTTATTCCCTTATTGCGGGAATCCGAATCTCTCTTGTTGTGTACTTTCTTAAATATAAGCTTAATAACTCTTCTGAAATTTAGTTCATGTCATCATGTACATGTTCATGTCCAGTTCATGTACTTGAAATTGCCACTTTTCATGTTCATGTAAATGTCATGTTCATGTGTGCTTTATTCACATGAAATAAAAATCAAGTATTCGTTTTGAATCACATGATTTAATTCGTGTAATTTTAAAAACAACTCATGTAAAACATGAAAATTCATGTTCATGTTCAAGTTCATGTTCATGTTTAAGGAAATTGTACATGTGCGGAGGCCTAGTCCCAGAATCCAACGATGTTATAATACGCTTCGCTCGTAAAAATGTGTATGCAAAATAACACACAATTAATATTTTATGTTCTCTGGTATAAAATGTTCTTAACGTGTTAGACCGTCTGTATTATTTTAGCGTTACTGTTTGTTTAACCATAGTAAATCAAAACTTGTCTTCTTCAGTGAGTATCCGTTGAATTGTCGGAATGGAAAGAAGGTTTTCGGCAAAGTTAAACTGAAAATCGGTGGAACATAGCAAATTTAATCTGTACTGTAATACAATCCTTTGTACCAGAATATAAGCAAACATTGCTTCTAAAGTTGTTTATCTTCCCATATTTCCAGCCGTAAAAGTTGCTCTGACAGGACACAATGAAATATTGTTCTAGTATTCGTGTTGAGAATTGTTCTATATGTCCCTCCGTCCCTCGTCCCTTGTTGTCTTTCAGCAATTGTGGAAACCATAGCCCATAAATAGATGCGACATGCAATATTGATATAACTATTGACCAAAATGGTACGTAAGCTGGTAAATGTTTTTATAAAATCATGTATTTGTACGTACACTAAGTACACTCGATGCAAAAACGATATTCAATTTAATACCTATTGTGCAATCATGGATGTTGATAATGAATTCATTGGATTTCAAGTCCAAATATGTCACATTTTCTGCGGAACATATCGACTCATTTGATAACGCAACAATCTTAAACCCTACTTCTAGACACGGTTTGGAAAGAATGTAAGGTATGTATTAGCATATATTTAAATATGACCTGTTTTATTTTCCTAGTCAAATGAATGACCCGATCTTCTCTCACATCAATAGGGTTCTAACGCTCTAGACAATGTGTCACTGTAAACACTTTGAATTGAGTGGTAACTGGTAACATTGATATTGGTTCCACAACTATCGTGATGTCGGACAAGCAGACACAAAACGATAGCTATAGGGAACTTTGTTTCAAATGACCCCCATAAGAAAATTAAATTCGAGTTAATTGCTCTTGTGCTCTTAAAAGTATAAAACTTAGTGTCCACATATTTTAGCCTACAGTATTATTTCTCGTCGTCATAGATAATTATTTTCAAGATAGGGATCGTGCTACTTTAATACTACTCTTATGGACATTTACTATCAAATTATCTAATAGAACAATCCAGACATTTTCCAATAGCACGTGCTAGCGATACAAAGTTCCACGATTACTTAACGAGAAAGTATCTAAAGAAAACTTGCTTTGGCACTACAGTTCCCATAAAATAATTACAGTGACAGAGGATTGGGTTCTCATTGTAGCAAATTGCAGAAACCACAAGCAAAAAATCCCAAAATGTCGTTGTAAATATACTGTAATGTTGACTGACGAATTAATTTTCTGTAATTAGTGAGAATCTTGCTCCTGGATTTTTCCACAAAGCAATAGCGAATTCCTTGGTAATTATAATAATTGCTATTAACCTATGATACAATACATCCTGGTCATAAAACATGTCTATAATTAGTTAAAGTACGAAAATTAGTACTGGGACTGTGTCTGTCCGGTCTGAGGCCAATTCCTGTTATTATCAAAAGATGAAAGGTGTTTACAGAAATGGCCGTAATTAGTTATACTAGAGTATCTAAATTAAGCATGCTTAATAAACATATTAGCCAATCCTTGGACAAGGTCATATTGTTCTGGTCCAGGAAATCCGCCTTATCATGTTCCTTAATCCGTTAAAGTGACACAGACAATATGGAATGGTCCTGTGCTTCGATCAGACCAGACGAGAAATCTTGGAACAGACTGGACCATTCTCAGCACTATTAAAAACTAACAACGTCAGACAGGTTACCTGTAACACTCTATACATTACAGCATCGTGTTTGAAATTGCGTCTGCTCATGTCTTACATTTAAGCTTGATATTATTTACACAACCTCTGGAGTTTACTGTGATAACAACTATTTCAAAGACAGTTCAAGTAGTTTAGTACATTTGAACTGAGAAAATAAACTTGACAAGTGTGCTTCATAATTTTATATTTTGTTGCTAAATAAAGTTCACTGGTTCACTTAGCTTTACCAATCGGTGCACGTACACAATGTCCATTCTAAAAAACCCTGTCCATAAACTAGTTACAATTCTAGTCACCGTAGTTTTTATGGTGTTACTATTTGCTGGAGTGCCTCTACTCCTGTGTGTTTTAGCTTTTCGATCGTTCGTTTGGATTCTGGCAAAATATTTCCGTCCAGATTTAGACTCTTTCCTAACCAAAGAAAATGCTTTCTTTGCTATCTATCCCCCCAACACACCTAACAAGAGTATTAACATCATTGCCTCTGGTTTAATCAATGGACAACTTACCGCCCAAACAACTCGACGGCTCTTTCAGGAAAGAATCCTCAATCGAACAAATGCCAAAAATGAATTCATTTACTTGAGACTTAAACAAACATGGACAAGTTTTTTGGGCTACGCCTTTTGGAAAACAGACCAGAATTTTAGCTTGGAAAAACACGTGAGGGAATATGATTACAAGGGGGAATTTACTCTTCCAAATCCCTGCAAACCGAAGGATATTTCCAAAGTATTGGGGAACCTGACAGAATCTCCTTGGACAAAAAATCAGAGTCCGTGGGAGGTTCTATTGATTAATAACGTAATCCTGGAAGGATCAAAAGAACTGAAGACATGCCTGATTTTTAAAATTGACCATGTCCTCTGTGATGGCTACAGCATTCAGAATATATTCAAACTGTTGTTCAACGCAAAGATCTCAATGCCGAATGCTGCATCAAATCAGAGGAGTTTGTCATTCTTGGAAAAGCTATTCCTTATTTTAAAGTGTCCATACGATACAGTGGGAAGCATTTTCACAGCTCAATTCAGTAAGAGAATTTATAACGTGGAGTTATCGGGAAAAATCATTTCTAGTGTGACCCCTTTGGTGCCTGTGAGTCTTATCAAGGATATCAAAAATCATTATAAAGTTAGTTACGCCGCGGTTTTACAGTCTGCTGTTCAAGGAGCTATAGGCAGGGCAATGATATCTGCCAAAATGGCAGTGCCGAAGAATTTGTGCGCCTTTTTGGTGCTACCCATTCCAAACCATCCGGGAGGTATGACCGTTCATGCGTAAGTGATTAACCCGATATTATCCGTAACGACCGACAGCATAAGACAGCATTGATGTTTCGAGTCACTTATCATAGCACAACCGTCAGTTTAATTACTGGGATTCAAGACATCTCAAATAAGTTACTGCTACAGTTAAAGCTAATAGATGTTTGAGTTTACTTTGTAGGAGCTGTCGTACCAGTACGAGATACTGGAAACAACTTGTTTTTAAGGCAGCTCTGCACCCTTGCGGTGTGTGTGCTTACTCGGTACGTTCAAGGTGTCACAAAAGGATTGTTCACCTCATACCCATATAAGGGAGTGACTCATGAAAAATTTGATTGCCCCAGTTTGTGGCTAATTTGTTTCCAAATTTACTAAGTATTGTTTCATTTACCACGGTCAATGTTTCAGATCACAGGGGTCGCGAACGTGAGACAAAGTCGGTAATTTTCACGGATTTTGGTTACAACAGTTGTTTATTTTCAACATGGTTTCTGAAATGGTTTAAAGAAAGATGAAATTCTTGTTTCTGATGAAAACCTTTTGAAATAACGTGCAATATTTAGGACAAGTTAAGTTAGAATTACCATATGTCGAAAAGTCTCATTTCTTTTTATTCAATGTCACAGATGACAATGGTGCTTTAATATTTCATATCAAGCAATCAAGGAAAATCAAAATCTGAATTATATATAAAATTTCAATATTCCCGAGAAAACATTAAAACTTTTTATTTCCAAAATTCCTGAAAAATGGACATATTTTGTACTCAACATAACTGACCTCTTATTACAAGCCCCGAAATGACCCGATGTCGAAACATGGGGAAGCAATGGTTTGATAGTACTAGATTAAGAATATAGACACTCTAATACTGTATCGATCATGTAATATTGACGTGTAGCAAAATTGAAAAATTCATTCAGCGATTTTATATGCATTATGTTTTAGTCAAATGATAGCGACGGAGTTACCATGTCAAGCTGACTCCTCCGTCGAACGACTGTACAAAACTCAGAAAGCACTCGAGGGAATTTCAAATTCTACAGCCGGGCTGGGCCATCTACTGCTTAATCGACTTGGAGCCTATTATCCCATGATAGTAAGACGAGTAATTAACATCGCTCAGAGTTCAACAGGGATGAGCTATGTCATTTCACATTTCCCGGTCATATCCTCAACGGTTTATTTTGACGGGTTGGAGTTGATGGAAATAACGCTTAATTTGGGAACTTACCTCTCGATGGGTGAGTGGGAACCCTAGAAAATAATATATAAATAATTATACACGGATATAAAGTTTCAGACGATTTGTTTGCCATGACGGAATGGTGGTAATTTTCCTGTTAATAGGTATGACGATCGCCACTGGAGGAACGAACAATCGTCAAAGAATCACTTTTAACGTTGACAAGAATATTTTTGGATCGGAAGAGATATCAAGCTATCTGGGCCCATCAGTTCTTAAAGAGTTGCAAGACCTCGCGAAAGGAATAAATTAGCTTTCTTTTACATTGTGAATAAGATTTGGAATATTTGCCATGTCTGTTTGGGAAGTCTCATTTCAGAAAAACTGGTACTAAATATATTGCCAAAAATAAATCGGTGAAGAAAAAAAAATGAATAAAATTTCGTCTACAGCAGTTTTACTAACTCTATTTACTGTTTTAAAAGTTGGATTAAAACGTTTTCCACTTTCAGTTCGTGAAAAATCTTTTAGGTTAAGAACAGGGTAGAGGAATTGAAAGCACGATTATATTTTTTACATTTTGGGCACAAGGTAAGCATTCTTGGCGTATTTGTCCTCATTTCTTTTGTATGCAGCTTCATCTACGTATGTACATATTATGTACTAGTTTTGAAAAATTATTTACCAACAAATATGATGCGAGTTGAAGTATACAACGTTTTGAAAAGAAAATGAATTTCTAAATGATATTTTGTTGTAAGAGTTTGATTGCACATAATATCTAATAATAGTTAGATATTGTGTGCATGCAAATTATTAGTTCAAAAATGTAATGTAAATAGATCGAAGAAAAAATTCAGAATTGCAGCTAAAATATTGCGGGATACTCAAATTTGTTTGTAGGTTTTTTCAACTGCCATTTCAAATTTGATTTGTCCAACGAGAAAACATCTGAGACATTGTCTCCCACATGTGCTTAGATGAAATTATTAAATTCATTAAAAAATTAATGTTGAATAGTGTTCAGATTTTTCCAGACAAGAAATTTATGAGTCACTTTGTTTTTGAATAAACTGGAAAGCCTTTTGACTGGGACATTGTGAAAATGTTTTTCATCCGGCAATATAACGTCATTAGGCTTGAAGTTACATACATATTTAGCGTCCTATATGACATTCCACTAATCTAGAACATTGAGAGATTACGATTTTCCTAATTGATGAAATGTCCAAATTTAGAATTCGCTTTACTTGAAATAGGAATGAGAGTGTTTTAAAAGGTGGGATAATTGTAAAATAATTTATCTCGGAATTTAGAATTAAAGGTATAGTCACTGTGCTCAAATGTTTTTGCCTGCAGTAATATTTTCCATTTTATTATAAAAGCAAATCATTTCAAAAGAACAACCTTCCTGCTTAAAAGCTTCTTCCAAAGACTGATTTACTATTAAATTACTAGAATAAGCCATGGGCTTAATTCTATATTTACTAATAATGTTGCTTTCGTATTACTCCTAATCGATCCTGTACAAATGCAAATTGCTGTGAATTTTCCCACGGTCTTCATATTTATTTCCCCAGGTTATTTGCCTAATCCAGAAATGAATCCTAACAATACGTCATTACATCCCCATATTTTCCCTGAAATAATTACAAATGATTGAATTCTCACATTGTATGCAACTCTAGAAATTACAACCGGAAATCCCAAGCAGCATTACAAGGTTCAACATCTTAACCATTGAATATTTGCATATCTGTATCTGTTCATAGAACCTGATTCCAAAAAGGAATTAGTTCAACATCTTAACTACTCAAAATATTTGCATATATGTATGCCCAGCCAACCTCATTCCTGGAGAATTCACGCCCTTGATGTTGAAAAATATTTATAATTAAATTACCATGACTTCATGGCACAGTAAATGTTTACTATGAAAACCTGATCGGTTCAACTAGCAAAAAGTCCCAGCACCAGCCAAGATATAACAAGTATGACGAGTATCTCTTGGAACCACTCCGTAATTTAATTATTATGTATTGTATTTAAGCTTGTTGTTTATTTACATCCCATGAACAACAATTTCAAAGAAAGTTCCACTAGATTTAGTAATTTAATACTGGGAGAGAAGGATTCAACACAACTTCTTAGTTTTGCTGTTTTTCCCTAAATTTACTTCACAGCTTGGAGTGGTGCGTGTACACAATGTCCATTATAACAAATATTTTTCATAAAATAGCAACAATTCTAGCCACCTTAGTTCTTCTAACGTTAATTCTTGCTGGAGTGCCTCTATTCCTGTGTTTTTTATTTTTTCGTTCGTTCGTTTGGATTCTGGCAAAATATTTCCGTTCAGATTTAGATTGTTTCATCACAAAAGAAAATGCATCATTTGCTCTTTACCCAATCAGTAGACCCCACAAGAGTATCAACATAATTTTCTCTGGCTCCGTCAATGGACAACTTACGGCTCTCACAGTTCAAGGGCTCCTTCAGGACAGAATCTTGAATCAGACAAACGATAAAAATGAATTCATTTACTTGAGGCTTCAACAAAGCTGGAACAGTTTCTTGGGCTATGCATTTTGGAGAACAGATCCGAACTTCAGCTTGGAAAAGCACGTGAGAGAATATGATTACAAAGGGGACTTGACCCTTCCAAGTCCTTGCAAATCGAGTGATATTTCCAAAGTATTGGGAAAACTGGCAGAATCTCCTTGGACAAAAAATCAGAGTCCGTGGGAGATTCTATTGATTAATAATTTTATTCAGGGAGAGTCACCAGAACTGAAGACGTATGTTATTTTTAAAATTGACCATGTCTTGGGTGACGGTTACAGTGTTCATTGTCTACTGGAGCAGTTGTTCAAAACAAAATACTCAATGCCGAAAATTGTTTCAAATCAGAGAAATTTCTCGTTCTTGGAGAAACTAGGTTTAATTTTGAGGATTCCGCACGATCTGGCAGAGAACATTTTAATAACACTATTCAGTAAGAGAATCTACACCGGAGAGCTATCCAAAGAATTTATTTCGAGTGTGAGCTCTTTAGTTCCTGTGAGTCTTATCAAGGATATCAAAAATCATTACAATGTGAGTTACGCCGCGGTTTTACAATTTGCTGTGCAAGGAGCTATAGTCACGGCATTGAAATCTGCCGATATGACAGTGCCGAAGAATTTGTGTTGCGTTTTTGCGCTACCCCTTCCAAACCATCCGGGAGGCATGGTTGTTCATGCGTAAGTGCTAAAGTTAAATCGACTATGGACATTTGTGTTCCAGGAAAGGTGGTAACAGTATAAAATGTTTGTTAAGTTTGTACTTGCATGTATTCTTTCCAAAAAAATACATATATTCGACACAACTCGGGTCTTCATTATTATAATGATCACCTGAATCAGAACATCAGATTATGGAAATTTCGATGAATGGCAATATTCAACGTTGCTCGCCAGTCAATTCAGTACAAGAAAAACAGTGAATTTTCTGAGACATGTTCAGAAAATCAGAACAATGTTCCGTTTGTTTTTAAAACTCTGAAAGACATGATATAATTTTATAAATTCGATGTTTAACTTTGGAAAATGTTTTTTTAAATTCTGAAAAATATAATTACTGTAAAGTTCTGAAAAATATTCTGTAAAGTTCTGAAAAATATTCTGTAAAGTTCTGAAAAATATTCTGTAATGTTCTGAAAAGTATTCTGCAAAGTTCTGAAAAATATTCTGTAAAGTTCTCCAAAATATTCTTTAATATTCTGAAAAATATTCTTTCAAATTCTGAAAAATGTGCATGTTGCGAGATACCTTATGATTACTCCACGATAGTTAAATTATACAAAACTAAACCTTTACCAAAACCGTCTCAGAACACAATGTATATAATCTAAATCCACCTTTGTATACTACAATACCACTTGAGAAACACTTGTGGGCGATTTATAATATTTAAATTTTGTTGCTCCAGTCAATTGATATCGGCAGTGGTGCCATGCCAGGCTAATTCCTGTGTTGATCGACTGTACAAAACTCACAAAGCCCTCGAGGGACTTTCCAGTTCCACAGCAGGCCTGGGCTTTGTGGCCATTGCTCGAGCTGGAGCCTATTGTCCGATAATAGTAAGGCGAGCATTTCAAGGCGCTTTGACTTCCTTTGGGTTAAGCTACGCAATTTCGCATTTCCCGGTAACAACCTCTCAGGATTATTTTGAGGGCTTGGAAGTGATGGACATGACGCCTACTATGGGAACGATCGTCGCTCTACGTGAGTGAGATACCTAAAACAGCATATAATAAATTCTTGAAATGAAATATATAAAATCCAGTGCAGTAAAACATTTTTATTATGACGTAATGTAATAGTAGCAATTTTACGGCTAATAGGAATGTCGATAACCACTGGAGGAACGAACAATCAGCAAAGATTTACTTTTAACGTTGACAAAAATATTTTTGGATCTGAAGAGATAGCAAGCAGTCTGGGTCCGTCAGTTCTTAAAGAACTGCAAGACCTCGTTGAGGGAATGGTATAAAATTTGTTTTCGAGCTCCAATTTGTTTAAATTTTATAATTTCGTGCTTCTGGGCAATTTGATTTCGTAGACTATCGGTAGTCTTACAAGTAGACCTCGCCACATGCCCACTCAAAACCGGGATTAATTAAATTTTTTGTGAGCTTTGGTAACTGGCCCAGCGAGAACAAAAGTTGATACCATCTCGCCCTGGTTTGCGCGGGAAAGCGCGTACAGTGCACTCTCGCTATAAGAGCACCGATAAAAGCACGTCAAAAGCGCTCTTATATCGGTATGCTCCTATAGAGAACATATATCTAAATACATTAAAGTACTGATTATACAATACATACATCTACATTATTAAGAAGTGGGCTACATAAGACAACGCCATTACACAGTACATTCTATTATAAGGTAACTAAAATGTTATTTACAAATATTATCAACTATTCAATTAATATTTGTTTTAGAAGGAAACAGTCAGTAATGTGAGCCTGCCGAAAATTCAAGGGATTTGTCTACAATATTTTCAATTGTATCCAGAGAATCCAGTAATTCAGGTTCATATGCATCCTGGCAAATTAGCCAGGATAAATTGTGTCTATATGTGATGGGTATATGCACTCTGCTTCGTCACCAACTTCAGTACATTATGCGCTTTCACGCTCGTGAGATTTTCCTGCAAACGTTTCATAAACGTTTCTATGTCTGCTCATATGCTCTTATAATGGATCTTGTTTACCATGAGCATAGTGCTTAGAGGATGTAAAATGCCAGCTCTTACATCGAAAATTCTCTTATAAGCGGTGCTCTCATAGGGATCATTTACAGTCCAACAATCCTATAGGGGGGACCTGCGAGTGCTCTTACATTGAACATGCTCTTATACGGAGGCCTCTTATAGCGAGTGTGCACTGTACAAGTTTTAAATGTTAACTTGTCGATAAAAGGTCGCCTGTACAACATTATGTTTCCAATGTTAAATCCCAGAAGAATTTACCATTTTCGAAAGTCGGCGCTCCATTAGATGAATCACACATTTATGGCATACACTCATCATAAGTGGTTCTGATTCAAATACAAACCACTATTGGTGACCAACGATTTCTTGGCTTCAAGTTGACCAATGTTGATCACTGCTGGTTCCCTGACCTCAGATGGATCAATATTTGTCACAGCTGCCTTCTTGACAACAGATTGACCAATATTGGTCACAATTAATTTCTTGACCTGAATGCTTGTTCTCGATGGGACATTAAGTCAGGTATCTAATTGTAAGCTCACTAAAATTTTCATTCCGATCCCGAGTGGGAATACGGTGAGGGTTACGTTATTTATAAGTTATAAGTAATGTTGAGTAAATAAAAGCTGAGTAACTTAAGGCGTAATAAACTGACAATAATGGAAATGATATTATAATATTATTTTGTCTGTCTTATTCTGTCTCATCTTAAGAATGATTTAGTAATTAAAAGCAATTGTGACGCTCTACAAATTGTTCATTAATTCATGCATGCAAGTTTGGGGAAAAGTTCAATTCAAGTTCAGTTCATTTTATTTTCTTTCGCGCTGCGTTCACTCACACTCAGTTCATTGTTATTGGTTATACCATTCACACTCAGCTCAATTCTTAAGTTTTTTTTTGCGTTCAGTCACGTTCGCTCAAATTGAACGTTAAAATTAAAAGTTCAATTCACGTTCATATTATCAGTCCCGTGAATCGATTCAGTTCAATCATGAATATTTAATTTAAAGTTCCTATTTCTATCTTAAATCCTATTTTAAGTTGAAAATTTGAAATTTCCAGCGATATCTGCCGAAATTATTTAGTACGGTAGTATTTATACGGTAAATGAGAGTTCCGTAATACGTTTTCTCACATTCAGTTCAATTCAGATCTCTTAATCCTACCTAGACATTCACGTTCATTCACGTTCGTTGCATTTGCCAA
This sequence comes from Allacma fusca, assembly GCA_947179485.1. NCBI lineage: Eukaryota > Metazoa > Arthropoda > Collembola > Symphypleona > Sminthuridae > Allacma > Allacma fusca. The sequence goes on along the minus strand of OX359245.1, from coordinate 12,866,950 downwards.
ACAGCTCGATTCAAACTCATTCGTTACATAAATTGATAAGTTTTGAGTTCACTCAAGTTCACTCAAATCTTGAAATATTTCAGAAAAGTTAAATTAACGAACCAGTTCATTGAATGAATTGTTGTATGCACGCTTTAATTATAAGCAAACCTGCTCAATATAAAAAATATAAGACAAATTGTAAATATAAGTACATACATGACCAAAATATCTTGCCAAAACCTACTAATAGATTTTTAAGTCACGTCAGTCGAAGTGTAGAATGAACAAATATTCGAACGAACATACTATCGCAATAATATAGCTATCAAAAAGTAACTATGCATTGAAATGTCTAGGTACAAGGAAACCGGAAAGCTACGAGTATATTCTTGCAACATTAATTATTGTCGTAAATTACAACCATATGTAATGACATTGTACCTTCACGCACTACTACTTGCATGTACATATGTCTACCAGGCCTGGATAACCGAAAAATAAGGTTTCCGTTAGTTCGTTATACGTTATTGTCAATTTGTTTTCCGTTTTCGTTTTTGTTTTCGTTATTTTAAAATACTGTTATCGGTTAAAACGGTTAACAATCAAAATAAATTCGGTTAAACGGTTAATAACGGTATTCAACAAATTTTATTTGTCTAGTTTTAAATTTATATTAGATTAGACTAATAACAACAGTATTATTCAAACATTTCAAAACCACGGATCCAATACCATTCAAAATCCGTTGGTTCGAAGGAACAAAACGGCGTTCAGTACCTCGTCCTTCATGTCCTGGTTGTGACTAGTTGAACACATCCTTTAATAACTGTTGAAGAGTCCATACTGATCTTTATGGACGTTGGAGTTGTACTGAAAAATCCCTCGAGCTTCGTCTGTCGATATTGCTTCGGTCCAGATGTTCCCGGTTCAGTATTAAAAATCTCGACAGGCCTTTTTTTAACTGCATATTTTGTAGCATCTTGTTCTTCAACCGTCTTAAAAATTTCAGGATGGCTGATTCGTAAATGCGACTTGAGATTTCCTGCATGACTACCCTTTGGTTATTGAAATAATATTAAAAACATTCGAAGATAAACCCTGACAAGCATAGATTTTGTCATGATAATTATGTGTCTTGTAATAGGATTGTACATTCATTATGCATTTATGTGCTTACCCGAACAATCGAATCACAACCTTCCACTAAGCAGCGAGATGTTTGATCAGCGTTTCTGAACTCAAAATGTTGGAAAGCTACGCTGAGTTTTTGTCTGCCCATTTTTGTGGTCAAATGTTTTTAAACCCTTGGAACAGAAGTTGTAAATAAAGTGGAACTAACAATTAGAACTATTAGTAGAAACTGAAATATGCTGAAATGGAAAACAATTAGCAAAAGCAGATGTGTTTGTACGAAACTAACAATACATAAACCGAAATACGCTCAAATTTAATGAATCTAACAATAAGTAATTCATGCTCACTAGGTGCGTAATCAACGCACCGATATGTACATACTCATATAAAATACGTTTACAATTAGCCACGAATTTCAACGGCATACGTTTGCATTGAGTTTAATCGACAGTTGAAAGGGAGGGGTACTGGTCGCATTTACAGTTAAAAAAACCTAAAATAACCGTATTTTTTCCGTTTCCGTTTTTACTAAAACACATTTATCGTTTGTTTTCGTTTATCGTTAATCTTTTTTTTGGTTTTCGTTAGGATTTTAAAAACCGTTACTGTCATTTTTCCGGTAATAACGTTATGAAATAACTTTATTCCATAACGTTATCCAGGCCTGATGTCTACTGATGGATACAGAATCATTTACAATAAATAATCAAACAAGGAGTTGCTTGAAGTACGTCCTACCTATTCTACCAATATCTTAGAATTATTTTAGATGACTGTCCTATTTGTATAATTCCTATTTTCGTCTAAATTTAAGCTAGGCCACAAATCCTAGAAACGAGCATTGATTCCTTGCCAAGGCTATAGAAGTAAAGTTCACTTCAACCACTTTTCTTTGTGGCTTTGCATGAATAACAACTAATTTTCCCACAAGTTCTATACAACAGTGACGTCAGACCCTCTTCCACCTGGTTATCGTTTCAACCATTTACACAGTGCTCGTTGAACGGTGTAAACTATTCTTCTATTACCTTGGCTTTGCATGAATAACAACTAATTTTCCCACAAGTTCTATACAACAGTGAAGTCAGACGCCCTTCCACCTGCTACTCGTTTCAACCATTTACACAGTGTATGTTGAACGGTGTAAACCATTCTTCTATTACCTTGGCTTTGCATGAATAACAACTAATTTTCCCACAAGTTCTATACAACAGTGACGTCAGACCCCCTTCCACCTGCTACTCGTTTCAACCATTTACACAGTGTATGTTGAACGGTGTAAACTATTCTTCTATAACCTTGGCTTTGCATGAATAACAACTAATTTTCCCACAAGTTCTTTACAACTGGCGTCAAACCCCCTTCCACCTGCTTCTCGTTTCACCCATTTACACAGTGCTCGTTGAACGGTGTAAACTATTCTTCTAAAGCCTTGGGGTTTCCCATGTATTGTAAGCAATTCTAACAATTATAACTGAAAAGTCTAAGATTACGCAATGTAATATGACAATTACCGACGAATTACATTTCTGACCTGAGAACCTGATTCCTGTTTTACCACTAAATAATAATGGATTATTAATTATTAATAACTTATATGTACAACACTGAACCGATCCAAACTCCCAACATCCTTTCTCAAATTGTTCCAATTTCTTAAAATGTAGGCTTGTTATTAGTTTACATTACATCTGAATTTGACGGAGTCAACAACGAAGCCAAAGGAAGTTTCACTGGCTTTAGTAAATTAGATCTGGGAGAAAAATACTCACCAAATTTGTTCGTAATTTAGCTGTGTGTCACTACTTATTAAATTTCACTATCTTTAACAGCTCGAGCAAATTAAAATGTCCAATTTAATAAAACGTTTACGTAAACTCACGACAATTCTGGCCACCGCAGTATTTTTAATGTTGATTCTGACTCAAGTGCCTCTATTCCTATGTATTTTATTTTTCCGTTCTTTGGTTTGGCTTGTCGCAAAATATTTCCGTCCAGATCTAGACTGCTTCCTCACTAAAGAAAATGCTTTATTTGCTATTTATCCCGTCAATGGAGCTCACAAGAATTTGAACATAATGGGCACTTTTATAATCAATGGTGAACTAGCCGCCATAACAATTCGACGGCTCTTTCAGGAAAGAATCCTCAACCAAACAAATGACAAAAATCAGGAAGTTTACTTGAGGCTTCGACAAACCTGGACCAGTTTCTTGGGTTATGCCTTTTGGAAGACAGACCAGAATTTCAGCTTGGAAAAACACGTGAGGGAATATGATTACACAAGGGAAATGGCCCTTCCAAGCCCTTGCACACAGAGTGATATTTCCAAAATAATGGGGAAACTTCTAGACTCTCCTTGAACAAAAAATCAGAGTCCGTGGGAGATTCTATTAATAAATAATTTAATCCATGGAGAATCATCAGAACTGATGACATGTGTTATTTTAAGACTTGACCATGTTCTGGGTGATGGCTACAGCTTTCAGAATCTATTCAAGCTGTTGTTCAACACGAAGTTCTCAATGCCGGATACTGTACAAAGTCGGAGAAAATTTTCTTTCTTGGAAAAGCTGGGTTTAATTTTACGGGGTCCTTACGATGTAGTTGTAACCTTTTCAAAAGTTGCATTCAGTAAAACAATATATAAAGGAGAGTTATCTCAAGAAGTTATTTCGAGTGTGAGTCCTTTGATTCCTGTGTCTCTTATCAAGGATATCAAAAATCATTACAAAGTTAGTTACGCTGCGGTTTTACACGCAGCTGCCCAAGGAGCTATAGTTAAGGCAATGATATCTGCCAAAATGGCGGTGCCGAAGAATTTGTGCGCCTTTTTGGTGCTACCCATTCCAAACCATCCGGGAGGTATGGTGATTCATGCGTAAGTTGTTAACTGAATCTTCGGACCCTGCAGGGAGGTCCTCAACGAGGTCAACGATTTTCAAAATCCCTGTTGGCAAAAATGTCAATTCCTGCCAGATATGGTCAATCAATTGAAAAATCCCGGTTTGCATAACAGATTTCTTAGCAACACGCCAATAAATTTGGAACTTCCTGGAAAGTTAAAGGAATTAAAAAATCCCTGTTCGCAAAAATGAATCACTTCCATCTCAAATTTTCCCTGCCAGAAATACTTTCTTCCTGTCTTCCCACAAAAATCCGACCCATACTCAAAATAATAGACCTCTACACACTAGTGGTCGGACCAGTTCGTTTAAAACTGAAAATTTAAGTTCAGTTCAGTTTGGTACATACAAATTTTGGTTTAGTTCGATACACAAACCAAACTGAATGGTTTCAGCGTAAAACTGAACTGAACTAAATCGTTTCAACTGATTTGTAAGCATGCACAATAAAGCCTGTTTCTGTCATGACGCACTTCTCATTTCTGACGGTTGCATTTGCCGTGCTATATAATTATACAAATGTAAGAACATGTCTTATACGTATGTATGTGTGTATGTACAAACATATGTTATATATATTGTACTTACCAAAACGGAAACTATTTGCGTTATAGTTTTAACCTGGTGCGTTAAACTGTTTTGCAATCAGTTCAGTTCAGTTCATAGAGGAAACTGGGCTGAACTGAACCGAAGAATAGCTAACTGAACTGAAATTTTAATTTTCGATTCAGTTCGAAGAGTTCGATTCAGTTCGAATCACTTTGTGAACCGAACTAAACTGAATTTTGCGAACCAAACTGAACTGGTCCGACCACTACTACGCACAAACAACGAAAAAAAAATCCGAAATCATAGCTAAACGATGAATTCTTGTGACGGTATTATTACAGATACGAAACTATTTCTGGTGTTTAACAAAATTTAAAAGTTCGTTCTATTGTCTACTGAACAAAATTCTCGCATCTGATAAATCTTCTTTTTAAAGACTCCAGGAAACTTATAAAACCTGTGGCCGGGATGAATTCATTGAACTTCTGCATTCCTGATTTTGTTTCTAAAATTGTGACCCCCCCCAATTCTCTCAAAATTCAAATCCAAAATTCTAAACGAAATACATACACCTATATATGTATGTATTACAAATCTCTTAATAAATAGCGATTGGTAATTTGTATTTTAAAACTTCCTGTATTTTAGTCAATTGGTGGCGGCACTGTTACCATGCCAAGCTGATTCCTGTGTCGACCGACTCTACAAAACTCAGAGGGCACTCCAGGAACTTTCAAGTACTACAGCTGGACTGGGACTTGTGGTAGTTGCTCGAGTTGGAGCCTACTATCCCATTATAGTAAGGCGAGTATTTCTCAACGTTATGAGTTCCATTGGAATAAGCTACGCAATTTCCCATTTCCCGGTCACAACCTCACCGGATTATTTTGAGGGCTTAGAGCTGATGGAATTATCGCTTAATATGGGAACGTACAGCTCTCTGGGTGAGTGACAGCCCTAAATAATTTATCAAAAGAAATAAATTGTGCATCAATTGACGTTATAAGAATATTTAATGTTATGAAGTAATGGTAGGAATTTCCCGATTTATAGGAACAATGATAGCCACTGGAGGAACGAACAATAAGCAAATATTTACTTTTAACATTGACAAGAATGTTTTTGGATCCGAAGAGATAGTAAACAATCTGGGCCCGTCAGTTCTTAAAGAATTGCAAGACCTCGCTGCGAGAGTGACTTAACGTTCCTCATTTCTTTTTCTTTTACAACATGTTTAAGAATTTGAAGTCACGTAATTGGGAATAAACTCATTTCATTGCTATCGCTACTAAATATATATTGCCAAGTTAAAAAATGATTGGAAATACTCACATCCGACGAATCTTGTTTTATCTTAAGACCATTGAGTGTTGGGCTTAATTGTAAAAACGTTTGTTTGAATCTAACTTCGAAAATAGTTTGAATTTAGGTAAAATGATTGGTGTCGAAGAACCTATTCAAAGATTAAGTTTACGCTCGTTTCTCTCCTTCAAAAAATTTTTATCTGGTTTGCCTTATCAAACTTCTAGATCATGCCAAGGTCGTTAGGATTTACAGGTGCACTGGACACACACAATCTGTTCATGACCATTGGCTTGACTCCTAGTTTATTTTTAGCCTTATCTATTGTAGAATATTCCATTCCCTTTTTATTTATAATGTCTTTGTGACTAAGTGAATGACCCTACATTAATGCCAAACAATTGCTCTAAAGAACCAAACAAACTACTCTTCTTCCAGCAACTCCCCACAACGCTTATATTTTTTTAAATGGTAAAAAAAAATCCGAGTTTTAATTTGGCAAACGTCGGTTCACTTTAGCCACATTTTGCACTTCACAACATAAACTAAATATCAGTCTCATTTGGTACTTGCACCAATAGCAGTAACACCCGGCCAAACAATGTTGTCCTGATTATTTAAAATTACAAAACTAGGTATTAAACTAACAATCAAACCATCTGCATTCATCTTTCATCTTCCAATTAATAATAAGAATTTCAAAGTCTGCCAATATTCTTGAAATTGAAGTCTCTTGAGATCTCTTTGATACACTATTAATTACACACACAAATATCGGAATTCAAATTCATTTAATAATTGCATAATATCTGAAGTCTAAATAAATTAAATTTTGTAAGAAACTATCAGGCAGTGTCAGGCATTTAGCTCTTGCATAACGGTATGTAAGTGTGTAAGTATAATAAAAATAATATGAACATTATGACAGAATATAATCACATTGTTGGGCCCAATAACGGTGTCTTTGGGTCTATTTTCGGACAAAATGTAAGAGAAAATTTTAGGTAATATTGATGATACTTGTTCCAACCAGGAAACTACTTGACAATATGTAGAGAATCTGAGATAAAAAAATCTTTCCTGTTCAAGACAATACAACAGGCTTTGACCTGCTGCTGATAGATGCTTGTAGATCCTTAGTACCAGTTAGCATTGCCTTGTTGGACATTGTCTTCAAATATTTTAGCTGCAGTAATATTTCACCTATATTTCGTAATATAAGTAAATTGGCTAAGAGCCAAACTGTGTTAAGGGTTCTCTAATGAACTGATTTACTATCAATTTGCCAAAACAATTCACAGGTAAAATTGTGTACTTACCTGGAATTGTTTATAGCTACGCAATTTTGCAAGTAATTTATGTGAAAATGATTCGTACTATCAATATATTTATACTATATACGTAGAATATACAAAGGGATATGTACTTATCCCTCTTTCGTAACCAAACATATATAGATAAAATGCGAATCCGTAGTGGTCTGATTTTTCCCATTAAATTTTTGTTCTCGGGTTTTTTGTGTAAGTCATAAATGAATTTAAAAGAGGAGTCATTACTCAAACATTATTTCCGTAAAATTGTGATGATTATAGTTAATTGGCTTGCCATACTATACTCAATTCCTGGAATTACAACCGGAAATACCAGTTATAAAATCAAGATTAAACATTTTAATTACTGACTACTTACACTACCTTCCAGAGAACCTGGCTCGTGGATTTTTGCAAGGTCAACAAACAGAACAGATGTTTGAAAGCGTTGATATTGGTGAATACAAATTATTTTTTTTAATATATATTAAACACTCCATTGTACGTAAAGCAACATCGTTTCTGAAATTTGTGTCTGCTCGTTTCAATATTAATTGACATCATAACTGAGTATGACTAAAAACAAATAATTATTTTTAAGAATGTTCACATAGTTTTAGTAAATTAGGACTCCTAGAAATCAAGCCATCTCCCAGTTGGGACTAGATGTCCTTGGCACACGATTTATTACAAATGCGTTCTCTTCGTTTCTGAAGTCTACAGCCCATTTCTAAGCTTTTGCTATTGGACATGCAATATGACTACAGCCAATCATGGGAACCTTGCCCAGGTGAAGGCCTTGGAATAACGCAAAAAGGAAAGGACAAAAATAACAAATTTCAAAAACGGCTACAATAAAGGCAAGGAAGTAATTTAAAAATGCATAAACAAACAAAAAAATTCAGTAGAAAGGCTTGAACATTTTGGTACTAAAGGCAAGGTTATAGGAAGGCTCAATTTATGCTAAGGATTAAGGTTAGGCTGATCATAAATTGCATTGCAAGTGCGTCTGTCGGCGAGAAATCCAGATAAATTTTTGGCGTACTCTCCATGCATATTTTCAAAACATAACGTTGAAAAGACGACGTAAGCACATTGATGGGCACCCTCACGAGGGTTGAATTCTTCCCTCGCCCTTATCCCTCGATCTCAAAATATGAGGTATGAGTACGAGTTCTCGTGAGAACAACTCGCTCTCGTATGGTTGAGTGTGAGGTACACTAAAAAAATGCACTATAATGAGGGCGAGTACTAACAGATCCCTCTGCAAGTTGTGTTGGAAATGAAATTGCAAGTTTTTCCGTCCAGAATTTCTTCTCTATGTGCTGTTATTGAAGAATAATTTATCCATTAAGAACATACTCATATATCAACTATTCATACAAAACCAAGCATTCAAATTCAATGAACGTTTATTCTATTGCAATCTCTCCTACTTCCATTGGATCACACCTCGTTTTAATAATTCCTAATTTACTAACTCTAGTGTAATAATTAATTGGCTACATTACATTATTCATTGTCGGAAATATTGTGCAGGGTAGAATTAAAAGAAAATGAGTGAACAAAACACACAGACTTCAAAGCGGAAGCAAGATTTGTGTCCAAGGGAATTAAGTCCCGCAATAAAAATTCACAAATCCTCTCATCTTGCCAACAAACAAGTGACAGACATGTCTGTCTCCAAACGAGAACCAGTAACGATACGCTAACCCAGAATCGTAAATATAAACAGTTTCGAGGAATTGCATCATGATTGAGAACCAAAATTGAACCCTAAGTTTTAAAGTTGTAAAGCAATAACATTCGCTCAATGTCTTACTTTCTCAACGCTATCATCAAAGCTGATATTGATTATCGAGATAGGGGCACAGAAGGCTGAACAGTTTGAACGTCCTCGAAGCCATTCCCGGGTATTTCCATAGTAATGCTCATCCATAACTGAAGCACCTTTTCAATACTTACGGAGCAATTATGTCATAAAAAACAAAATCAATGATGCGAGCACACAATCACATTGCTTTTAGCAGTAAATCCATATAAAAAGGCAGGAATCCTAACAATTTCGAAATTAATTTCCTAGACTTTTTACAAATTGCCACTGGCATTAGGGACGTTAGCCTATTTATTGGCGCCGCCCAAATAAATGTTACAAAATACCAATTATCCTATCATAAGATGTGACGAGATTAATTCCCACTAACCTCCGATGATATAATCTAAAATATATGCTGAAAACATTATGCCAGAAGCTGACAGGAATCAATTCCTTATTGTGGATTTGTTTCAGGAGAGGTTTGTTGTTCAGGTTGTTGTGCATTAAAAATGAATTCACAATGGCTATATTGTCCTCATAGTTACTTTTTAAGTTTAGCCCAAACTGGAAGACCAGTTTCGCTGCCGTACATAGTCACTTCCAACGGCAGTCAAGACTAACGTCACGATCTAGCCTTGGTTGAAGATACCACTGAGGGGGAATGCTGCTAATATTTGTTTGTGTATATAGAATTGTTGCACGGCGAAATGAATTTGTACATTGTACATCTCAACATACACTGCATCCATGACATTTACTACGCATGAACATGGCTCCAACATGGCTCAACAACGAAAAACGTTTCCTTTTTATTAATTTCAACTGTCATGCAGCCATTGCTCCAAAGCAGGTATTCATTCCAAACGATTGTACGTAGCGAACATCATCTTGTTTTTTCAGCGTACTCCTACATTTTATCGAGTAAATTAGGGAAAATTATTATATGTGAGGCAAGAAATACGGGGATCGTGTTTGATTGGAGGGTTTGAGAACTGTGACATTTAATTATTTTGATTGTTTTTCATGAAAATTGAAAATTAAGACTATGTGACTGTGGGATTGACTGTTTTGTGAAATTTATTATTTTGAAAAATGCCCTGGCTTATTTAGAAAGGAACTCATTCAATATTCAGTGGGTATTTAATATACTTACTAACTATTTACTATGCACAAGGAATAAGCCGATCGTTTTTAAGGCTTCAGATCCAAAGCACGGGTTGACGAGGAGTTAATTCCGTATCTTCTTGCACTACCAGCGGTCTTATTACCATCTGCATATTCATTTTGACGGCTTTAGGATTCATTTCTCCTCGTAAGACCTACTGTATCAGTATCTCAATCACTTTCAAGTGATTTACAATCCGATTTGGATGAGACAACGTCAGCACATCTTGTGTATAATTTAATTGATGTGGAGCTTGTCATTGAAAAGAAGCGTTATCAAACTCAAATCCTTGAAGAGTATTTGTCTAAAGTTTTGCTCACAACCAGGGTTGGTTTTTTTTTCGAAAAAACCGAACAACCAGGTTTTTTTGGTTTAAACCGGGTTTTTTGGTTTAGACCAGGTTTTTTTGGTTTAAACCGGGTTTTTTGGTTTAGACCAGGTTTTTTTGGTTTAAACAAATTTTCAACCCAAAACATTCATTAATATTGAAAAACATGTGAATTTGAACAAATTTACTTATTTCCCAAACTCAGTAAGTATCACAAAGCATTAAATATTTAATAATTTAGATATAATTTTAACGATAACTTTGAAGCATAAACACAAGTTACAAACGATTCCGAATTTCTAAATGTACAAGACTAAAAGCTAATAGTATTATTTGCTTCACTAAAGTTTAACTAAACAATATCACAGTAATTGTACAAGTTTTGTGCACGACGAAATATAAGCATTTTGGATTGAAAATATTAAAATTTTAGGTGTTTGGTTTAAACCATTGGTTTTTATAAAAAAACCGTTTGGTTTAAACCATGGTTTAAACCATGGTTTAAATCATTTGGTTTAAACCAAACCAACCCTGCTCACAACTGTTAATTGGAAAGATGTTTCAGTAGCTCATTACATTCCAGTACTGGATCTACAGCCAAAAATCCCCTGGAGACGAAATTAAGGAATAGTGTAGCTTTGGGTGACTGAATGTGGTAACATAGCATGTCTACGCGATCTCTGGTAAATTGGGAAAACTTTTTAAATTCACTTATTGATATAGTTGTACGTATTCAATATACATATATAATTATACATTACAATCACAGGTTTTATGCAGCTTTAGTTACTTCCGAACTGCTTCGCCACAATCACATCCGTTCCATTGAAAACCATCGAAGACATCAGTTTTTAGGTGTTCTGCGATCGACGTTGTCTTCGCGCACACACATTACTCTACAGGCCTGATGGTTTATACGCTGTAAAAAAATGTCCCATAATTTTTATGATTTCCATCCAATGAAAATTCTCCCCTGGCTTTCATCCTCTTTATGAATGTTCGACTTCTCGATCTCTGCAAGCCAAAGAGGTGAGTAGTAGCTATACGTAAGCCCATGCTTGAGAAAACGCCCCATGTTGAAGGTATAGGCGACCTTAATCCCCTAATCCGCCGTTATGACCTCGATGTATATATATATATATATACATATATATATATATATAATACTGATGTACGGTAAAGCCTTGAATAAGTGCAGGTGTCCATCACCTGTCAATCATCTGTCAATCAAAGGATTGCAGAAGGACACTTGTGGGCTTTGAAGGTACTGCCGGCAAAAAGGCTTATGTCTAAAAATACTCCAAGTTTATGCTCGTTGGAAACAAGTCTCCAAGCAAGCACTTGGGGTTTTGTATACTTGGACTGCGAAGGGACTGTCGGTATACCAATGTCAAAGAAAAGGATTAAGTCTAAAATACTCCAAGTTTATGCTCGTTGCAAACAAGTGTCCAAGCAAACACTTGGGGTTTTGTATACTTGGACTGCGAAGGGACTGTCGGTATACCAATGTCAAAGAAAAGGATTAAGTCTAAAATACTAAAGTTTATGCCCGTTGGAAACAAGTGTCCAAGCAAGCACATGGGTTTTGTATAAGTGGACTGAAGGGACGTTCGGAATAGCGAAGGTAAAGGAAAGGCTTAAGTCTTAAATAGAATGTACCGAATGCAGCCGTCCTGGGTTAGCAGCAAGTCTTAATGGAGTTGACTTTAAATAATGTATATAATTTCATTCAGGGCACACACTTGTTTATTGTTGAGTAAATCACTGTTGAGCTGACTGTTGAAACTTCTGCTACTTTGCTTCTCCACTGGAATTTCCCCCAAATTTTGTAAAAACTTTTTAAGATTTTGAATCTGTTTTGAAGTTTTTTTTGAAGTAGTTTTGGAAATAATTTTTGAAAAATGGCAAGCAACGAAGATAGCAATGTTGGAAGTAGTGCTTCTGCCCCTCTGCCAAACGAGTTTGTGGAAGTTGTTGACGGAGTAAAGGTACTTGCGAAGAAACTGGTTTGTGTTTGTGAGGTTGGATTTAACACTATTAAAGATCTCGTGAAGCACATGTACAGCGATATTGATAAAAAGTGCATAAACTTACCTAGTGATATGTCCAAGTGGAGGAAAAAGAATATGTGCTGTGTTACACATGTGTTTCGTTGCAAGTGCAACGAAACATTTGCTAAATGTAAGGACTTAGTAGCGCATTACACGAAAACGTGCCGTGAAAATGAGGGTCTTCAAAAATTCCTTGCGGCGGAAGCCGATAAACGGAAGCAGCAAGCCGCTCTGGAAAATTCAAAGCGTGAAAAGGAGGCAGCTGTACGACGAGAGTTGCTTAAACGCCAAATGGAAGCTCCGGCTGTCGCTGTGCCAAGGAAAATTAGTAATTTAAATATTTATTTAATAGTATTTTAATTTAAATATTATTTTTGTTGTTGTTAATGGTAAATATTCGTATTATTATGCATTAAGCTTATGATTTTATTTATTTTTCAGAACGGGTGGATGGTATGGACTCGGATGCCGATGATGAGCTGCTCGATGCCTTAAGGATTGCTGAGGTCATGGAAGATCTCCAAACTCCAATTGAGGTTCAAAATGCGCAGGATATGCAAGGATCACAAGGTAAATATACATTTTTTTGAACTTGTCCGAAATCACGAGATTCGGATTTCTGTGTAATTTTCTTTGTATGTGCAAAAAGTTTTTTACCGAGTGCAAATTATGATTTGCGAAAGACTTGAAAAGAGGTCATGGAAACCGACATCCGCAAGAGCAACTTGATCGCCGAACATAACAACTTACAAGACCAACATCTGCTGCAAAATCCGGGTTCTACAAAACTGCAATGTTCCTACTGTCCACTGTATTTTGCTACACAAACTGATTACACTATTCATAAGACATCACATAGATCTAAAAGATACACATGTGTTAGATGTAATATAGAATTTAGTAACAGAAACTTGTACACTGAACATATCAATGCCCATGACGTAGAATTAGAAATTATTGATGTAAATGATGAAGTTAGGGACAATGGTTCTGTAAGAAAGAAGCGTAGTACTAAAAAAAAGCGTAATAAATTTACATTTAAACTCTACCCCATTAGTTCTAACATATCTGAAAATTTGAAATCCTATAGAATAGATCTTAGTAGCATGTCACATTCGAACGATATAAGAGGGGTAATGGGTGCTATTAGACCCCAGCTAGTTCAACAAATCAAAAATGATCTACAGGTTTTTAGGAATTTAAAGATAATATTTCATATTAATTGTAACTTTGAAAAGATAGACTCTGAGGGTAACTCCCAGAGAATATCAAAGTGGATGTCATCTTTATCACATTTTATTCGTCATGAAAGTACTATTGACTTAACTATAGAAACAATTATTCAGAAACTCATAATTATGATTGAAGAATTTTGTGAGAATGGATCGGGGCTAGTTTTGATAGATATTCCCAGTTTAGATTTTATTATTACAAAGTATCAACCCCTGCGGGGTGGTACATACACAAAACTTCCTTACTGACTTCAGAATGCACTTGATGAAAATAAGAAATGTTTATTTATTAACGTTAACAATAGTGCACAGGCTTACAATCAGGAAAAAGTACATCCTAGCCAACAGCGTTATAAAAGTTCCAGGGATTTAGACTCATGCTTTTTATTTACAATTGCTGCAGGTATACGAGGTTTAAGTACTAATGCTCATGAGCAAATGCAACGTTACAGATGCATTATCAGGCAGTTAGATTTGACAGGTATACATATGCCAATGACACTAGAGCAGGTCCCTAGGTTTGAACGTCAGAACCCATACCTTTCTGTTAATATTTTTGGTTTTCATGATACTGGAGTTACAGCTAACCATAGTGAGTTCGATAATTTAGATGCCAGGGCACACAGCATTAAACGTAGAAACATGATTCATAGAAATACATTTCCTCTGTATATAAGTAAGACAGTAGATACTAATAATATAAATGATACGGTTAACAATGAAAAAAGGAAACACAGGGCATTTATTAACAAAAATAGTCATTACAATATAGACCTCTTCATGATCATTCAGAAAGATCTTGAGGAGAACATAATTGATCCTACTCAGAAGGTCCCAACACGAGTTGACGATAGTGTCAACGAACATTTCGTATTGTGTAGGGATATTGATAGCTTGTTCTGTCATCCTCAGGTCCGAGCTAGAGTGCATCTTTGTAGATATTGTTTACAAACATTTCGTTCCGCTGACACTTTACTCCGGCATATTGACCGTTGTTCTTCTATTGGAGCTCAAAAGGCCATCTTTAACTCTGAACCTCAATCTAAAATTCAATTTGACGGTTTCAATTATATGGTCCCAGCCCCTTATGTTATATATTTCTACTTTGAGTCCAAACTTGTTCCTAAAGATCCAACGAAAGCTGATAGATATGGCAAAGTTCCGAATCCACATACCTACCAGTTTCAGGCGACAGTCACTGCTGGGACAAGGGAATATACAGAGGAGCACATCTAATGCTCACTCATATATCTGTATAGGTCCCAACGGGTCCCTTAGGCATAAGAGCACTTATCACATTCAAAGTGATGATGAGAATCTTATGGACTCGTTTTTTACCGATATAAACATCTTTTCATCTACTCTCTTGGACGAAATTGAACGTAGGCAGGCAGAGGCTTCTAATAATAGAAAGTATCCTTCAAATATGAATTCCATTAACCAGGGCATCTGTTATTTCTGTGAAGGACTCATTGATCCATTTGGAGAGGATGGTGAAAAGAGTGTGGAGCATCACGACCACTTTACACATATGTATATAGGGCAGGCTCATAGTAAATGCAATATAAAAGCTAGTTATTGCAAAAAAATTCCGGTTGTGGTGCATAATCTCTGTGGTTACGATAGTCATCCTTTAGTGAAAATTCTGGACCATGAGTCCATTGAGTCTGTCACTGCTATTCCACTTACAAGGTAAGATTTTGGGATGGTACAAGCCGATTCAAACAAAGCATAGCACATGTTTTAGTACTAACCTAGTATGTTTCAAAACTCATGTAACTCGAGTGCATTTTGCCCCGTTCTCCTGGGACACGTCACCAAAGTTTCAAAATTTAAAACGATAGCACAGGTGGGGACCTGTCTTTTCAAAAAAAGTTAATGTTAAATCCCATAAGGATTTTGAGTTTTTGAAAGTCGACGAAATTTTGATTTTCACTATTTCAATGAAATTCAAGTTTTTACGTACACATTTATATATCCTTCAACAAAATTCCCCAACAAGTAATCCCTCCATCATGGCGCATCTGTATGTATGTTGTCAATATGATATGTTCATTCCACATTTAATCGCTTATACATACGCATGAGATTTGCCCTATGATGTACATACATATGTAGAATATTAATAATTAGCCCCTCACTCAAATTTCGTCACATTTTATTGAAAAGTAATCCATCCGACAAGTGCACTAATGATTTCCTCCTCAATGAATCCCTCCAGCATAGTTGGCTTATCTCTGATGTGCATATGTACAATCTATATAGATAGCCCCCCACAAATACCGTCAAATTTTCTCGACAGGTAATCCGTTCAGTTACATGAGTTTTGAAACATACTAGGTTAGTACTAAAACATGTGCTATGCTTTGTTTGAATCGGCTTGTACCATCCCAAAATCTTACCTTGTTAGCTCAGAAAAGTTTTTGTCTATGGAAATTAATAAAAGGTTAGTTTTCATTGACAGCTTAAAATTTCTGAGTAGTTCCTTGGATAAACTTGCAGGGGTATTAGGAGAGAAAGATTCCGAAAAGTTTAGAATTACTAAGGAGGTTTTTAGTCAGGATTATTCTAATGCTACAGCACACCAACATCTGCTTTTTAAGAAGGATATATTTCCTTATGAGGCCATAACTTCTTTTTCTGATTTGGCGAAAACGGAACTTCCGCCAATAGAATCCTTTTATTCCAAACTGAAGGACGAGCATATTAGTCCGGCTGATTATCAGCATGCTCAATTGGTCTGGGAAAAGTTTGGTATAAAGGACATGGGTGAATACTGCAATTTTTATTGCAAGTTAGATGTCACCTTGTTGGCTGATGTTTTTCAAAATTTCCGTAATCTTTTCATAAGTTCATTTAACTTGGACCCTGCTCGCTTTTTCAGTTTACCAATGATAACTTGGCAGGCTGCATTAAAGTATAGCAAGGTTAAATTGGATTATATCAGAGATAGCGATATACATGTCTTTTTAGAGGCTGGACTTAGGGGTGGTTACGCCGGCTCAGGTTCTAAAAGATATGCGGATGCTAATATTAAGTATGTCCCAGAAACTTATAATCCATCCAAAGAATGTGAATATATTATGTATTGGGATGCGAATGCGTTGTATGCAAAGGCAATGGATTCGCATCTACCAACAAAAAACTTTTTTTGGCTGTCTGACTCAGAAGTCATGTATTTGTCACAAGTTGACAATATTATGAACTTGCCTGATGATGGCGAAGAATGCTACTTTTTTGAGGTTGATCTTTCTGTGCATTATTATTTTAATGACTATCCACTTGCACCGCAAAAGCGATGCGTGGATATCAGTGAAATGTCTGCTCATCAAGTTGACTTGCAAAGTGAATTGAAATTAACTCATGGCTCTATGAAAGTTGGCAAGCTTATTGCAGATCTGCATCCAAAATCTAAGTACGTAGTTCATTATAGGACTCTTAAAAAGTATATTGAATTAGGGATGTCGCTAGATAGGGTTCATAGAATTTTAAAATTTCAGCAGTCAGATTGGTTGAGGTGTTTTATCGATTTATGCACCGAGCAGCGGAAGGTAGCTACCACGGAATTTGAGAAGGATTTCTGGAAACTATGCGTGAACGCTGGCTTCGGAAAATCGATTGAACAGGTTAGAAATAGATCAGTGATTCATGTTTTAACTAAAAATAAAAATTCAAATTCTATGTTCAATGATAGGGTTTTAAACTTTTCCCGTAAGTCCTCGTTGAAAGATATCATTATGATAACTCCCAATATTGCTTTATTTGTCATGCGCACAAGCAGCGCGTATTTAAATAAACCCATTTATACAGGAATTTCATGTTTAGACATTAGTAAAATTATAATGTATGACTTTTTCTATAATTATCTTAAGGCTTTTGATAATAAGAGGTATCACAGTACTTTTAATAGAAGTTTAGCGTATGGGCATAGGGACGTTGAGGTTCATAATAATTTAGATGACTTACTTAAAATAATGGAAGATGATAAGTTCGCAAATATTGATTGTGATACATGATGTAAAAAAAATATTATTAATAATTTTGTAAATATGTATAAATAATGTGTAAATAAAAAAACAAATGTCGAAAAACAAAATCATATAATTTTCCACTCTTTGAATCATTTCACATTATTGTTTCATCATGGACGCACCTACACTTGATTACACTCTGCATGCACCTTTTAACTTTGTTATTTCGGGACCAACTATGAGCGGGAAATCACAGCTTACTAAAAGCATTATATGTCGAAGGAATGAAATCATTTTTCCAACCATAGAGCATGTTGTGTACTGCTACGGTATTGATCAACCCAATGAATTTGCATCAATGAAGAAACAATTCCCTGAAATTCAATTTCATCACGGGTTGCCTAAAGAATATGGCGACGACATGCTCAGTCCATATCTTTACATATTGGATGATCTAATGGAGGAAACTTCAAAATCGAAAGATGTCATGCAAGCATTTGTTAGAGGTAGCCATCATCGAAATTGTTCCATCATTTTCATAACACAAAACGTTTTTCATGATGGACTTAGACCTTTAACAACCAATGCCAAATATATTTGCTTATTCAAGAACCCGAGGGAAACTCAAGTTGTGAATAAGATTGTATGTCAAATGAACTGTGGGAAAAAGCATGAGCTCATGGAAGATGCCTATAATCAGTGTATTTCAGTTCCTCATGGATACCTTATGATTGATTGCAGACAGACTCAAAATGATAATTATAGACTTAGAAGCAATGTATTTCCAGATCCTGATTGTATTACTATTAATCAGAAATAAAGAAAAAAAATTACAAATGATTCAAAAATTAATTACATAATGCATAGCAATATCCTTGAAATCGCTCATCAGCATGGTAATGGTGTTTTGATGTTGTGTGAGAGTGATCTGTCTCTCATCGCAATCTTTGCATGCCCAGTCAATTTGAGCAAGCGTAGTCTTCATGATATCTTGCCTGTCAAATCCATCCTTGCACGCTGCACAGTAACTTGGGTACGGCTTGGAATAAATCTTGTCAGGTCGTGCCTCTCGCTTTAGTCTAGTAGGGACATCGGTACCCTTCATGTTTTGAGTGATGATTTTCACAATAGCAGCGTTCTTAACAGGTGGAGTTGATTTCCTCCTATTAGACTTGGGATCAACACATTTCTTGATACATGATGATGTAACACATTGAGAATCCTTAGGAGGATTATTATTCCAGTCAAATGTTCAACAAACATCCTGCCCAATGGATTCCAAACGATCTGCCTCTGCAGCAGACGCAGATACAACTGCTGTAAACATCAAAATTAATTACTACCTCAACTTAAATATTATCCATGCTTCCGAACGAGGTACGAAGGAAGGGTGGGACGATGGGTAAGGTTTGGGTTTTTTCCTTCCCCCTCCTTTTTCGCCAAACCGTAACGGAAGCGCGGCGGCGGCGGCGGGGCGCGGAGGGAGTGGGCGCGGAGTTGAATTGTGAGAATGGGATTTTGTCAACTTACCATTGATGCTGTGTTCGATTTCCATAGCGGCTTTAACCAGCTGTGCTTGAGCCATTATTACTGCTAGTTAGATGGGAACAGTTCGAATGAGTAATGAATGCGCAGTGGTGATGAAGGTATATCGACACTAGACAGTTGATGCCAATTGTCAGGAAAAAGAAGAAAATTGGGATGACAATTGAAAAATCCATGCAGATGAGATGAGTAGAATGGTTGATGTTAGAATGATTTAGGAAATGGGTCAAACACGGTATTTATGCTCAGAATAAGATTTTTTTTTATTTGTCAAGGAATTGTACAAGCAAGGTTAAAAATGTTCTGGAAAGTTTGGGTTTAGATTGAACCCAAAGTTTCGTCTTATAGGTTCATCAACATGCCTACTGCAGTCCTCCAACGTATCATGGATGTCGCTGATACGTCCTCTGCACGTGTTATAATAGTACACAAGGTTACTGATGATCTCTGGAGTTTGTTCCAGTTTCCAATTAACACGCATCTTTTTCCCACTCAAAGTGGTTCGTTGAACGTTCATGAATAAACGTTGCCCATCCTCAGAACGAGAGTACCAAACCTTGGGGCGGTTGGGATCCTTGGGATGACCATGAAGCTTGAAAAATGGTTTTCCATACGTATCCTTTACTTGTTCTTTCTCCGGTTTCCCTGCTTCATCAAAAGATGGAGACTCATTCGATTCGCCCGGTATAGATTCTTCCGATGATGCCCGCTTACGAGTAGCAATCAGCATATCCCGATACTGCGTAGTTGTTGAGTCCACTTGGTCACCAACTTCGTTGGCCGTAGTAGTATTAGTAGGTAAATCGATCAGAGCTTCGTTGGACTTGTCTTGCACAGATAAATCCATTGAAGCGTCAGCTTCACTGGTAGAGTCCTTGCCTTTAACAGATAAATCAAGTACAGAGTCAGGTCCACTGGTGGAGGTAACCTCACCTTCAACCGTTTTGATGCATTGATTGATTTCAGTATCCATCTTCTTGTTGAGTTCTGTAAAAAATTTAAACAGTGTAAAAATAGCCTGAAAGTCTTCAAGATGCAGTCATGCATTTTGATGTTAGTAACAAATTTTCAATCAAAACCATACCGACAGACTTGGATTTAACAAGTTGAATGTTTTCTGTGCTTCTTCAACGGGGATAATATGTATAATATTTAATTGCAGTATTTTCAAAGCGTTGTTGAACTCAAATTGTGTAATATACAAGTTGAGATGTCAGAAGCTGAATGATACAAACTGTAGCAACAAGCGCGGTATTTATTCCCCAAAAAAATGTGGGGGTCATAGAGCAATCTTTGATAAACTATGTAACAAGGACAGTCAGCAGGATCTAAAGGTGTATGCGTATCATGGAATATGTTGTTGCTGTAGTAGTATTAATATTTGACCTTGGAAAGTTCCTGACTGTAAAATCCGCCTTCCATAACGTCATTATCTTTGGGATCAGTTAAGTAATACATGCGCGGGTTTGAGTTTCTTACTCTGTTTATAGTAAACACCTCTGGTTTAAAACGTCTAGAGTATCCTTTTTCAAAACGACCTTTATCAATTGAAATGAGAACACGATCTCCAACATTGAACTTGGGCTTATCATAAGACTTTAGTTCCTTATTTCCATATAGATTGAACCATACCTCCATTTCATTTTTAGAGTTAACATTTACTGGCGCGAATTTTGTACTGGAATGAACAGTTGCATTATAATTTCGAACTAATTTCGGTAAAACATTAACAAATCTATAGCTTCCTTTATGCTGCACATATCGACTTATCTTTTCCATAATGGTTCGATTAAATCTTTCAACGATGCAGGCCTTCAGTTCAGATTGAACATGAAAGATTTCAATTCCGTTATTCACGCAAAATTCTTTGAAATCTTTTTTAAATTCACCACCTTTGTCACACTGAATTCTTTTTGGTTGTCTACCAGAGGTTTTCAATACTTTCTTGAAAACTGTTATTACATCCAAGCTATTTTTGGTTTTAACAGGGTGGACAAAGGCATATTTACTAAAAGCATCGATAATGCTTAACAGATACCTATGATTGTTATTAAGTTTGGAGTAAGCTGATATATCTATTAAATCAATTAACCACTGTTCATCTACTCCATGCACCACAACCTGACGTCTTGTAAATTTACGTATTGCTGGTTTGTTTTCAGTGTCAGTTGGGATACCACGTAGAATTCTTTCAATTGTAGATCTACATTCCCCACCTTTATAATGTTTCATAAAATTACTTAAACCAGAAAAACTACCTTTGAATTTCGGGTTCAGATACAGACGCTTTATTTTTGCATCTGACATTGTGCAATGACGCTAGTTAAATATACTTTATAATAATTGTACATTCGCCTATGTAAGTCAGATAATATAGGGAACTGTATTAGTTCACATGTATTGTTTTTTAACTTCCGAAAACGAGCATCAAGTATGAAGCGGTTGCTTAGAAATCAGACATTTTTAAAAAAATACAAGTGCAAACGTAAAGTTAATGATTGTCTTAATAAAGCTTCGAATGACGAAGTTAAAACTTTATCTGAATGTGCTCGTAATCTAATTATAGGTGATGTACCCATATCTCCAACAACAGTTGAGAAACTGCGTCCATACAAAAAACATCTAAGCGAACTCTCGCTAAAATCTCTATCATTGAGAAAAAACGTAAAGTTCTTCAGCGTGGTGGGGGATTCTTCATACCTATTCTAGCTTCATTAGCAACTTCCTTACTGTCAAACGTTCTTGCGAATTAATTTTTTAGCATGACTAAGCGAATGAAGCTGATTCCAGAATCGCTGTAAAATGCGATAATGTCAAAGACGAATGATAATATTAACGACCCATCCAAGATACTAAATTCACACGTACTGTCTAACGAAGTAAAACAAGCTCTGTATGGTGAATATGCTAGGCAGATGAAAAATAAAAAAACATTACGATGACAATCAACCATTGCTTGTTAAGTTGTTTAACCAGCAAGGGAATGTGTTGACCCCGCTTTTCAACAAACATTCGTTGGGTGTACAATCTAAACCAAACAATCCAACTGCTACTACAAGTACCACTACTACAAACGTTCCTATTAAAAAAGATCGGGGAAGCAGGCAAAGTACTTCTAGTAATTCCTCATATTTTACCTCAAAGCTAGTCGCCGATTCTGAGACTCAAGATAATGACAATCCGTATATGAGTGATCTGACAGATGACTATTATGAAAATATTTCTCAATCTGACGAGCCCATGGATATTACCCCAAAAGGAATGTCGCGGGAAGCTTCCCCTGATATAATAAAAGGTTATTATCAAAATAAACTGAGACAACAGCGTAAGCGAAACATGGATTCTAAAAGAATTCTTAAAGGACCGAGGTTAAAAGTTGCAGGACCACATCGTAAACGTATACGGATTCAACTTGCAGCATTACCCTCGAAAGTAATAAAGAAACACGATTATGACGATAAATGCAAGGGATGTCTTTTAGCGAAGAATCAACGTGGTAAAGGAAACATGCGGAGGATACTATCCAATTGGAAAAATTTTGATTAATAAGTTTTATTAATTTTTTCAAACTTTGTTACATTCTGAAGAATTGTTTTACTACAGCAATTATGTTTTAATGAATATTGTCTTGATGCAATAAAATATGACACGTACTTGTCATTTCGAGTATAATTATTTGTAAATTCACAATAAATCTTCATGGGACTACATCGCTGTAGACGTTTGTATAAAAAAACAATACATAATTCCCACATACTGTCAAACCCCAATTCTGCAGCTGTTTAATATTTTCTCTCACGCAAGCCTTACATCGCTTAGCAAATATTTTGAAATCTTTGGCATAGTGGCTTATACCAAACCCATACGAATCAAAAAACTCCAAGCAGCTGGTTTTACTCTCCTTATAAAATGCCAGCCAATGATCCCCAGGTTTTGTACTTGGATCTGAATTAACCACTAGACATAGTGGAAATCGATCAAATTTTACATGTTTCAACTCATCACATGATATTACATCAAATTTAGCATTTCTGGTTTTACATATTACATTAAGATAATTATAAACTTGATCCGTATTCATGCTTGCATGGCTTCGTGTGAATAATCAGTAAAGTACACAGATTTGTTTTTGTCAATGTTTAAAATACTCTGAGACTCGGTGTAACAAAGAACCGTAAACGGAGTTGTGGTGGCAGTTCTAAACCGGAGCTCAATCTTGATATTTCCAAAACTGGGTAATGCACGTGCGTCACTAATCGGGGCAATCTCATATACATACAACGCGCGATTGTTTCTAAAATCGGAGACACTAAAGTCAATACTCGCATCCATATTGTCGATTCCAATTGCTCTGTAGAGATTACTTACTGCTTCTTGAACTCGAATACTATCTTCTCTAAAGTCCACATCCAAAGGGTAAGCCTCGTTTGTATCACCATTAACTGATACATTTATATGAGATAAACCATGGCTACCGAAAAGGAATGGATTAGTTATTCCAGTACCATTTATATTTGCACTGCGTACAATCGCGAGTACAAGCCGTTCGGGTAACTGTCCACCTTTGAAAACTCCCTCTTCAATTCTCGACAAAGTTCCAGTTGGCAATGAAAAACGTTTTATGTCCACTTTGTTTAAGTACAGATTTGCAACATCACCTCCTTCCCATTGCCTTATATGTTCAATTGCTGCAACTGCCAGTACGTTTTGTCTGGTTACTTGTAGTTTTGCTTCCAAAATGCTTAGTCTGTACCGAGGTGTGGGTACCCCCACAGCAGCTGGTGGACAGTGAAGGGCAAAACCATCCGTAGATCGATGAAATACAATTTTTAAATCAACACCAGGAGGTAAAAAATCTGGTTGAGCAAATCGGTTCACGTGAGGTCGGCCAATAACGTCAAAAACCTGACTACCCTTACTCATATCAAATCGTGATTTATAGGATCCTGCAGCTAAAACGTCAACCGATTCCGGGTCGTTGTTTTTAAAGTATCCAGCGCATTGCGATTGAGTTTCATTGTACTCCTTGGAAAATAACAATAGTCTTTCGAACATGCATCTATAGGCATAGTAAGGATGTGTGGGTGTTATTAATGTTTCATTCAAGTACACAGAGCACTGTGAAAAAATTGAATGAAGAATATTGTTGACGGGTGCTACTACAGTTGCAACACCGTTTGCAGTCATGTTATCAGCTAATATCCGCAGTCGTAAATATAACCTGGTTTTACTAGGTTCAATATAATGCGCGTCAGCACTATTAACAATAAATGTTAGTGGAACTGCAGTCTCAGATAATGGACAATTTGGATAAACATCACATGACTGTGTAGTTAGAATGCTCATGTCGTACCCCTCACGTTTAAAAATGTCCAGTTCACTTCGTAGATAATGATGATCTGCAGCCATGATTATGAAAATATGTTTCGACTGATTTTACGTTTTTTATTTTTTCTCTTCTTTACTCGTAGTTTTAGGAGTCCACGACCAGTCTTACGCTTTTTAGTTTTTTTTCTTGATTCTACGACCAATATTTGGACTGCGTTTAATTTTCTTATATTTGAATAACCGATCTTCAAGCTTTCGTTTCCGACTAAACCCAGATCCAGACTGATTAATAATATCATTTCCTACCTCTTTAAGTGCTGTTAGCCCTCTGTCTCTCAACGCCTCGCGCAAGGGATGACCCTTGCGCGAGGCGCTGAGAGATGCGCTGTTCCCGAAAATGCAGTGTACACTTAAAGTCACCAACTTTGAATGGGGGCGGTGCTCCCGATTCATTCATTATATACACATGTATGCTATCAATTGAATGTGATTTCAATGGGAGATATGTTAGATTTTTAAATTCATGTTCAAACGCACGACCGTTATTACACGTGAGAGGCATGCTTTTTAAAAGCGGTGCATATGCATCTCCAACATATTGGTTTACTATCACGTCACAGTATACAAATAGATGATCGTTTGCAAAGTCCTTGTAGAACCTGTGACGTGCTCTAAATCTTGTAAATGGGGTTGATTTGATGGTAAGTGATGTAGTAGGTATTGATTGAAATCCCAAATGAATCTTCAGTAGCGCTGAAAAGTTATACTCATTCATTTTTGAGTTTTTGTCATACTCTAAAATCATTTTGTCGGATCTAATCTGCCAGTTAAACTGAAGTTTCTCGCTTAATACCGCCATCATTTGTTCAAATGAAGTGCATTTAACCCCAGCCTTAATAGCAATTGTAGAATCTTTTTTGTTTGTGGCGATTACGTCGTCAGTTACTAGATAGTACTTTATATCAATCTTATTCTTCTTCCCAATACTATGTTTAAAATATTGTTCACTATTATTATAAAAATGGTAAGTATCATACGGATGACTATCAAGCCCCAAGTTCATAAATAAATGTTTGTAAATTGTTACTGCTATAACTTCACCTTTACTTGGACTTGTATCAACATTAAAAACATTGTCTTCTACACGCGGATGAACCTTATCTTTGTATTTAAAAGCGTCCATAAGGCTCCTTCTTGTTGGTACTATGTAAAAAGGCGGTACCTGCCAAAGTTGATTAACCGGGTCAACTACCCTTCTTACTTCTATACGAACCCCATGTTGGGACGTTGCAAACAGCATTGGTGTTTTCAATATATTATTTTCACCAGTAATAATTGTTTTACCAGTGTCTAAAATTGCTGGCGCTGCAGCAGGTTCCATCTTTATCATGCCACCCTGAAGCCCGAAAACGTTCTTTAACCGATCACTTAGTTCAAAGTCGTAAATCAATTTTTGATTACCGCTTTCCTTTGTAATTTCAACATAGCCACCAGCATTCAGTTTATATAAATCTCTTGTTACGGTGGATAAATATTCCAGAAACATGTACTCTGCTGAGAAATTTGACGGTGCGAATATCTTACACTTTACTGTATCTCCTTCAATCCATTTAACGGCGCTCAGGTCTAGTATAGAAGTTGATATTAAATCCGATTCAGCCCACCGGATTGATGCAGTACCCAACTCTTCACCCTCTCTAATAAATACATCTGTAGATGTGTATGTACATGAACTTAATGCAACCTCATATTCTCGAGAGTCCAACTCAAGTCTTGTAGCTAACTTGTTTCGAAAATTAGTTATAGTGTTTTCAGGGTAATAATTATAAGATGCGTCGCTAAGCAAGGTAACTGTGAATCCCGCCATGATGACATTGAATGATTGAATGAATGGTTATTACTTAAACATAATATTTATATACAATTGTTTTTTATTATTATTTATCATGCTTTGTTTTTACAATAGCAAAAATACAATGTTTAGAAAACAATCTCATGCTGAGATCCTGTGCAGAAAATATTCGTTTCTTCTATTTGTCGATCAGCATCCTTCTTCAAACAGCAAGCAGGAAGGCACCATGGACGTTTGAAAGCTTCATTTGAATTAAACCAACCAAACCCGCCACAGTAAACACAAAATGCTGTACCCCAGCCTGTGCAACGTAATACAGCTGTGCTATAGACTCTTGCTCATGAACTTTCCTAAAATCACCATCATTTAAAATAGCAGCAGTGTCATTATCATAATGGTCATTATTGTAATAACCCCAATGTGTTTTAAATGAATTGATACGATAAGCCAAATCCATTGCTGCAGGAAACTTGGGTACGTCTACCATCGTTGTTTCTTTCGGAGCATCCAGATGATTTACCAGGTAGTGCGGCATATGGTTTTGGTACATCGAAAACGAAATAGCGGGATCATAGGGTAATGTAGCATTCAACCCTTTAATTCGAGCTCCCCATATTGCCCGAAAATAGTCAAACTCTTTGCAATTGCACAGAAACGTTGGATGATATTCATTCGGGAACTCTGGAAATTCATGTTCCAGCATTATCGCAGCCATTTGTTCCATCAATTCATAAACGAATCGTTTTCGGGACCAATACCATTTCGCATCTTCTTCATGTTTCTTGTTAATCCTCAATTCATAGCTTTTCTTAACACGAAGATAAGCTTCTGGGAGAGGCTTCTTTTCTTCAACTGTTTCCTCAATCTTGGAATGAAATGTCGGTAAGGCTCCTTCCAACACAAGTTGTTTTCGATTACGTTCTGATTCACGATCTGGGATCCTTTGTTTTAAAGCACAAGTAGGTAGACACCATGGTCGAGTCATAGGATGGTGATTTCTAAATGAGCCATATCCTCCGCAATAAACACAGTACGCTGTGCCTCCAGCTTGCCCCACGTAGTATTTTTGAGACATATCTTTGCCTTTACGATCGGTATGAGGCTTTCCATTATAGAAATGATCATCATTCCAGTTCACACTAAATGATTTTAGCCGATATGCAAGATCCATTGATTTCGGGAATTTCGGAAGTTCTGTAACTGATAATTGTTTAGGTGGTGATAGATGATTGATTAAAAACTGTGTGAACATGTTGCGGTAGTTCCGATAGTTGTGGGATTTGTCCTTGTGCCTTCTGAACAAACGAACTTTAGTTCTCCATGTGCGTCTAAGAAATTCGAATTCTTTACAATTGCAGAGTAGCGACAGCTGCAGTTGGTTGAATGGTTGTTGACATACATGATAGAACATGATAGCTGCCAAGTAGAGAATATACTCATGTAGATATCGTTTTTCTATCCAATACCGTTTTGCCTCAGCTACAAGCTCCATGTCGATCTTCAAATCCAAATTTTCTTTCACACCAGAGATTTTTTCCTGTATCAATTCTTCTCCCTTTTCTCCTTCTCATTCACCATGAATTTTGGATTCCTCAGTCTCTTCATCGTCTTTAACAAGGATTGTCTCAATTCTTGGAATTTTTTTGGGGGATGGATCCCCTAATGGAAGCTCAATCACATCCGGAGATGCAGGTGGGTTTTCAAAATTTTTAGACATTTTGAAATAAACGTTTCCCAAAAAAAATTGCTTTATTTTTGATAGTTTGGATAGAATTGAGAAGTGAATGGTGCTCTACAATGGCAAAAACAAACCCCATATATAGGGGGAAACAAACTATTTTTGTTTTTTCATTATCAACTTACCGTATTTTTGGAGTGACCTCATTTAACCTGTAAACGTTTTTCATCAAGGTTAGCAAGTCTCGAAGCATATACTTCTATTTATAAATCAGCGCATTAACTACTCTGCCATATGATGTGGCATTAGTTACAATACGTTTTATTACTGATATATTACATGTGCTTTCAGTTTCTGTACCATGCGGGTAAGGGTATACATCCTTCAATCTAAACCTTTACCCTTGTTGTGCAGCCTTGAGTAATATATATGACCTTAAGCGTATACATGTGTATATAACATGTGTATATAACTTTCCCTTGTTCATAACAAGGTCATAACCCTGGATTAGGGGATTAAGGTCGCCTATACCTTCAACATGGGGCGTTTTCTCAAGCATGGGCTTACGTATAGCTACTACTGAGGTGTTGGCACGTTTATTAGAATTACATGACTTTTATGAATATTGAATTACTGGTACAATTTACTCAAAGGGGCTCTCGCATGTTTTTGGTTTTGTATAATTTAATGAGAAAGAAAATACTGTAACCATAATGTGCTTTTTTCCTCGATCCATCGCTCTTGAAGTCACACTTTGATGCTAAAGATTTCACATGAAATATAAGTGTAATTGCATTTGGTTTGATAGTCCCTTGAAAATCATTTTCTGTTTTTGTGTACTGAGAAGTTAATGCCTGTATCAGAAGAAATTTACGCCAGGTTAGTAGAATTTTCGTTGAGTGAGGAAGTGGTAGATTGATAAAGATGTTGATTTATACTTCAAGGGAAAACCAAATTACTACCAGGAGGCCGTACTGCAGTTTCTTGTAAAGCCAGGCGGTCATTTCCCTTTGCTGGAAAACTTTTGATTTCCGGATCGGTAAGATTTTAAAAGTAGTCCATTAAATTTATGTCCTTGAGAAGCTATAAACGTCTATGTTTAGTTAACATGAGTTCCTGTTTCTCGAATAATCGCACAAAATTATTACAGCTCCGGGTATGCTGTTGGAACATACCAGGAGCGCAGTCAGTTTTGTCTTACATGCAGTATTACGGAATAATAATAATATATAATAAATTTCGTAATTTGGTTTAGGTTGTCCAATGTATTTCATTAAGTTGCCCATAAAATCCTACCTCGAAATAAGTTTTGAAAACAACAAGACTAGTATTTCAAAACGGAGCAGCTAAATGATCCTGGAATAATTAATATAGCTGGCTCAAACTTATTTTGTATTTTGCTTATTATTCAAACCAGACAATGAATTTAATTTTCCTGCAATGCCGACACCGGGATTTGTTTCCCCCTTGCCCGTTAATATTCGTCAATATTCACCGGAGCTGCGTTCAAGTTGAAATACAACTTAAATCGTTCAAGTGCATATCAAGCCCACCCTGGCCAGGCCAAGTTAAAACATTTAGGGCCAGGGTAAAAAAAAGTTTACTAAGGTCCTCACATTACATGTGTAAAAGCTCACACTACTTTGAGGGTTGGGAGTAATGGTAATTTACCATGGGCCAGCCAGATTATTACTGATTTTTTCGATCTATGCGGGATGACTCATGCGTATGGGGAATGAATCATATGTATGTCTAATCCTATGGTAACCCAGGGTCGTAACCTGGGGACAGCTTTGATGGGGGATTTCGAGTAATAGTGAGGATAGTTTTATTGCAAATGAATAATTTTTATAATCAATACATATATTTGGTACATTGACATACATAAATGCTTTTTAATGGTTTAAAAGTCATAACCTACATTAGTGTTTTAAACTTATACTCCTCGTCAACAACGGGTATTGGGATGGGCACTTTCGAGGTGCGGTTAGGTCGACCTGACATTAGGGGACATCTATCTGCATATCCCTGCTCTACCTCTGTTTCATCATCGGGAATCCAGTCACGGAGTGTGATGTTAAACCAGTGACAAGAAACAGTTTTCCTACCGGTATAGAAGAACCCGAGCTTTACAAGCTCCATGGGTGAGACGAAATGGCTCGCCCACGTTAAGTTGCCATATTGATCCCGGTTGAAGAATGATTTGAGTCGGTGGTACTCATATGTTCTCAATTCCATCCGAGGAGCAAAGTCGCTAAAATATATTTTAGATCAGGTATAAGCTGTTAGTTTTACAATTATTGTAATAACAACTTCTTGAACTTACTTATGCTGCTCGGTGTTGAACTGAACAACTTTCCACTTTGTTGCAAAACTTAATGCCTGGAAAGAATCCACCACATCTCCCATCTTGGTGGAGATCTGATCAGCGTTCGTTGTGGTATGTGTAGCTTGCTTGTAGATGGAACAGGCTCTGTGTACACTTTGGCATAATTATAATTAATAAATAATTAAGACTTGCCATTATGTTATAAGATTACCTTCACTTTCCGGATGCACTTGAATAGGCACATTTGGCTTCCCGTTGGGTGTATACTTCCAGATAAATGGACACTCTTCCCCACCATATAGTTTATGTTGGTGAATCGGATCATCAGTAGGTATCCAATCAATTATCGTCACTCTACACCAGTAACATGTTACTGCGTCACCTATTCCAGTGTAGTAAAATCCACTCTTGGCAAGATCCAAGGGTGAAACAAAATGACTCGTCCATGGAAAGTTTCCAAATTTGTCTCTCTTGAAAAAAGGTTCGAGTCGATGGTACTCATACCTTCTGAGTTCCTCTGGAGAAGCAATCCCACTGTAAAAAAATTCAGATTTGTTTACGCGTTGGGTGATGGAAACGTGATATAAACTTACTCGTCCACTTGAATATTGTAGGAAACACGGTCTCGCATCCTCCTACGGCTGAGATTGAACCAAGCTTGACTGCGGTCAAAGTTCCTCGATCCTCTTGAGTTTCTATCGGTTGTAACCCCCTCCTCAGACTTTGTAGTTTCCATTCTGGTTGCTGCAAATAAGGATAGTCCTTTACTCATATTACTGGTAATGAACAGTGATGGACTCGAGTAAAAGTTTCTCTGTATTTATACCCATACTGTTTTCCGTTGTAAATTGCATATGACTAACACTGGTTGGGAAATTCGGTTTCCCTATTTTCCCACACTGATGCAATCGCGAAAATACATAAATTAGAGGACAGGTGGGATCCTACGGACCGTTGATAATTCTATAGTTATGGTACGGGTTACCCGGGAAACCCTGTGATTATGCGAATGGTTAGTTTCTATATACACCATTCATGTAGATTACTGTTTTATCAATATACAATATTTTATGAAAGATTAATGCATCAATATTTTTGTGCGAACACATTTTAACAGCATCTTTTCACCTTCAAGTGCTATTACACAGAAATGGTAATTAATGCGTAAAGGTAGTGGGTCCTTATGTAACGCAATACTTAAACCCCCGTCCGGCCAACTAACGGTAGATATAGCGTGTAACCACCCATGATGTTGGTATGGGTTACAGGCGAATGGGGGGCGCATCGCGTACACTACCTTTTAGCTAACACATTTCTTTTATACCAACATCATGGGTGGTTACAACATAAATATTACTAACTAAATATATTTGTTATAGAATTTCGCAAAAACAAAATGGAATATAAAAATCATGTTTGCATCAAATTTTTGCAGCAACATTTGAATTTGTGGTGTTGGTGTAAATTGAGCATTAACATTTATTCAGTATTACATTCAGTGGTTACAAAAGTTTCATGTAAAGGCATCATTCGTCACTTAAAATTATGTAATCATATTGAATAGGTATTATATTCAGTGGCTAAAAACGTTTTGTGTATAAAACATTTCAAAATGGAGCATTTATATTGATTCCATATTACATTTAGTGGTTACAAGCGTTTTGTAGATAAAATATCATTTAAAATCACTCCATGATATTGAATTTGTATTATATGTAGTAGTTATAAAAGGTTTACGTATAAAATATTGAAGTGGGTTTATAGTCAATGGTTACAAAAATTTCATGTATTAAACATTATTTAAAATTAATCATTGATATTGTTGGTGGGTGGTATGTCATGTGTGCAAATAAAAGAACTTTAGAATAATGTAATCCAAAAAGTATAATGTTTTAAAAATAAATCACGCTGATTGACAGCATGAAATAAGGATGTCCACACTGTAAGAAAATATAAGAAATCATGTAGAGTGAATAATAAGAAAAAACGAAACTACCAAAAAATAAACTATCTCTAGCTTACCCTAGTTCCCAAAGGGATTGCACATTTGTCTCTATCGGATTTTCACTTTCAGAAGGCAGAATGCTTCTCACCGCGCTGACAAATCCCAGTGGGAATCCTCCACCTTGCTGATTCATCTGTTGATGCTGCTAAACATTTTAATTTCAACGTCTGATAATTTATATATCATATATAAAAAAAAATCTTGAGCAAAATAAGCTTACCTGGTATTGCAATGTCCAAGGAGACATAAGGTTTGGATTCCAAAATCTCATGTTAGGAAGTGCCCATTGGGTTCCAAAATCTCGGGGCAATGTCATGGGGTTGAACACGGGCACAGTGCTTCGTTGTCTGTCAAATGCTTGCACAGCATTATGCGGTCCTGGTTGGGAAGATGAACCCATGCTGCCCTGTGGAGGTAATAGGGTTGACCGGTACAAGTATAATAAATCAATCTCTGCGCTAGACATTGATGTAGTGTTCACAGAAGTTGATACTGTTATGAACACGTTTCTGGAGCAACTCTTTGCCATTCACGGACATTTAAAATTAGAAGTATTGTTGGGAATAGAAATAGAAAAGGAAATAAATGACAATGATGGAAATGTTGCGAAAACATCAGCCATTATTTACTTCAAGTCCAAACATTACAAACTTTTGCAGCAATCTAAAATACTAGAAATCCTATTGGCTACCGCATCGGATATATTCGAAAAAAAGAACACCTTTATCACGAGTTTTACACCATGCAGGGGTAGGATATTTTCCTATGCCGCTACTGGGGAAGAAGGGGTACATCAACTTTAAAAACACCAATGACATGTGTTTTCTGTATTGTGTTGCCGCTTCTCTATTTAAAAATGAAGAACCGACAACATCAAGGGAATCATTCAAGCGATGGGAAAAATATTTCCATCGCTTTGATATGACCAATGTTATTTGTCCGGTTGAACTGGGAACGGACCATATATAAATTTGAGGAAAACAATGCCATTGGAATTAATGTTCTGACGCATACAGCTGGACATGTGATTGTACTCAGAAAAGCCTCGAGTAAATTTCTTCAACGAGTCACACTTTTTCTGATTAAGAAAACAGATGGGGTCGGATCAAAAAAGTTTCATTATGTTTTGGCTACAAACCTTGATATGTTTCTTGGCAACAATAGGACATACAATAGGTATCACTGACAAATGTTTTGATAGCTTCATGACGGTAAAAACCAGAGTTGAACATAAACAGACCGGTGGAAACAAAACCATCAAGGAGAAACTGCCCAAGGATCACGAACGGATTGAATTTAAAAGAATGGGGCTAACAATAAGCTACCCATACATTCTATACTGGTACTTTGAATGTTATTCATTAACTTCCGACATCCATGAGGGTGAGTCAACAAGAATAAACCCGGAATACCAACCTTGTAGCTACTCTCTTTGTCTTGTCTAGCACGATGGTGTGAAATCAATTGTCAGCTCTTGAATACTATGATCCCAGTCGACCATTGTTCCCAGCGTGTTTTTTTACACGCTCAAAATGTACTCTCAGAGATTAGAAGCTCCAACTACTTTATCCAGCCCACGAGAGAGGAACTTCAGAGACATGAAAAAGCATCGCATTGCTAATTTTGCGGTCTTAAGTTTACTTTGGCAGATAGAATTGGGGATGTAATGAAAAAGGTGATTAAATGCTTTCATCACAATCATCAATCGGGCAAGTACCTACACGTACTATGTCAGTCATGCAACTTGATAATAAATTATAAGAATGAACTGGTATGCGTTGCCCATAATTTTAGCAGGTTCGATTCACATTTTCTTCTCCAGCAATTGGAATCCGATTTATTCGATACTAGTCAAGTAAATGTAATTACAAAGGGAAGTGAAAAAATCGTGCAAGTTGAAATTACTGCCAAGGATATGCTGATACCATCAATACGTCGGACATACAACAAGAACGAATCCAACACACATGGTCTAGAAGATGGATATCCAATCCCACACAGGGAAATGTTTTACAATGAACTAAAACGAGAATTTCTCACAGACGCGGATTGGGAAATTGTTCAAAGGGTTATTACCGAATTCGGTATAAAGTACTTTCGAGAGTTTACTCGTGTCTATACAATGATTGACACTATACTCCTTTCAATGGTATTTGAAAATTTTAGAATGAAATGTAAAAAAATATACGGATTAGAATCAGCTTACATGTGTACAACAAGTGGATTCGCATGGGAGTACTTTTTACATTTTACCAAAGCCAAAATTGACTATGTTCGGGATAAAAAAATGTTAAATCTTATTAAAGAGGGAGTACGAGGAGGAACTTCGTTTTGCACACAGAAAATCAATACCGCCAACAATGAGAATAATCCACAAGGCTTTGATCCTACGAAAGAGAGGACGCATTTACTATACTTTGACGTAGTGAGTCTCTATGCTACAGCAATGTTGGACAAGTTTCCGCAGGGCGATTACGAATGGTTGGAAAACCAAGAATTGGAAAATATTGATTGTATTACCTATGATGGGGCAGACGAGACGGGTTACATACTAAAGGTAGATTTAGGGTATCCTGAGACCCTGCAGGATGCTACTGTAGACCTACCTCTCGCGCCAGAGAAGGAACTTTCTTGAGATCAGCAACAAGACATACGAAATATGAAACTGGGAAAACGTTTTACAGGGGCACCACGACTTTTACTGCACTGTGGGGAGCGGAAAGACTATGTGTTGCACTACAAAGCCCTTTGCTACTACCTGCAAATGGGCATAACTTAAACAAAAATTACTTGTGGTTTTAAATTTTGCGAAAAACCATATTTTCGGGATTACATTCAATTTAATTTTGGTCAGAGAAAGGTTGCAAAGAGTGAATCCCAGATGTCACTACTGAAGCTAATGAATAATGATATTTATGGG
Organism: Allacma fusca; assembly: GCA_947179485.1. Lineage (NCBI taxonomy): Eukaryota > Metazoa > Arthropoda > Collembola > Symphypleona > Sminthuridae > Allacma > Allacma fusca. Next base: position 12,831,547 of record OX359245.1, on the reverse strand, counting down.
AAGAGTCTGCAGGCAAACAAGAACAATTTAATTGTTAAATTTTGCTCCTCCTCTCAGCAGGCGCGGAAATTTATTTCCATGAATAGATGTGCAGACTTTGTTCCCATCACAGAAACACTGGTTATGCTCACACCCCTCACTGTTAAACTTGACAAATCGTCCATAACAGGAATGACTGTACTGGATTTGGCCAAAGTCATTTTCTATACCAACTACTATCAGCGTCGTAAGCCTATTTTTGGCGATCGGATCTCAAACCTGTATGTCGACACTGACTCATCTCTGAGTATTATCAGAGACCCACACAACACATTTTGGAACGATCTAGTTGCTAGCCGTCAGTTTTTTTACTTTTCAAAAATTCCCACCACACATGGCATTTTCAAAAAATATAAACATATATATTCCAAACCTACGGAATGAAAACAAGGGTGTATCCGGTCTATGGAAACTCGAACGTATGGACATTGCAGAGCTTGTTACGATAAAATCCAAGTAGTACTCCATACTATACCTTAATATGGTAGAGGAGAAAAAATCAAAAGGCGTCCCATCCTCAAATTTGAAAACATTTAGCCATGAGCAGTACAAGAAAATTATTCTGGATAAAAGACAGCATACTTTTAATGTAAATTTGATTCGTGGCTTTAAGCATAAGGTGTACAATTTAACAGTTTCAAAAGTGAGATTACACTGTGTAGATATATGCAGAGTTTATCCCACCCCCACAGATATAAACGTTTCCCTTCCCCTAGGACACCACCGTTTAAGTATGTATATGCAATAAATAAAATGTCAAATAAAAAAACATGTAAATATTTTATAAGCAAATGTGAGCATGTTCTTATTCGCCATACAATCACGTACACGCATAATACAGTCCAATAGTTATTTTATTGCATTAAATATTTGTAAACCTTATAATTTGATCTAACTACACATGTTTGTATTTTCTGACTACGAATATTATGAGCATTACATTTATACACAGTATTAAGAAAACGTTTAACCAGTCTATACTTACTCTTAAGATTAGGACCAAACTTATCAAGCATATCTCTATATATAAAGACTTTATTGACACTGCTACTCAACAGAAGTAGCCATACATTGACTCAGTATACTATTTCCTAGTGTATTATATCATATATGATAGTATAATGTTTTATGTATTTCTGTATAAATGATTATTACATATTAAAGCACCACTTTTAGCACTGTTGCTACTACTTCATCAATAACAGTATTTGAAATTCTAAATCGTTTTAGAAATTTTACAAAAAATTTTGAAATTGTTCCACGTGCACCTATATACAATCCTATTGTTTCCATTTCACGTAAATTAAATTTACTTTGGAAGTAAGGTATGCATGGATCATAAATAGATTTTTTCTCGTAATTGACATTGTCCGCTTGATGGAGGTTTTGTTCCATTCTAATTGTAGGGTATATTATGTATCCCTTTCTTGTAATATGGTCGTAGGCAAGAATGTCTGCTCTTCTACTAGTATTATTGTTCCTATAGAACGACAGTATACAAAATATATACAATATTGTCCGCCACTTGAAGTTGAGCTTTGCAACGCTCGACAATTTTCCCCGACAACTACTTGCTGGGGTGGATGTACATGTTCATACAATTGCACTGGTATCCCATAACTGTCAAAGTATTCTGCTCGATACTTGTCGAGAATTTACCAGGCAATCCAATGCCAACCAGGCCCACTACACTTATCCGTATTCTGGATAACTACATAGGGATATGTCATGGGTCCCCTACAACATCTTTTCAATTATCCGCAAAACAAATGTAGTAGGGCGTATTTCCAAGATGAGCTGTAAGAGCTTCGTTGATGGACCATATGTCCATACTCAATGATCTAAAATCACACCTGTTTCTTTTGTCACCTCAAGTATCGATTGCTGGAGGCAGAAAATCACAACGTTAATATTTGCAGCAAGTGCTTCCTTGAACCGCATGGATATCTTGATCTGCAACGTCTATTGACACTCATCGAGTTGCCCGAAATTGGCAAAAGTTCAATGGCCGTCAAAACATTCCCTGCAAGACCAAAATTTTTAAAAAATACAGTTTAAAAACGTTTTTTTAAAATTCTGATATTACCATTTGAAACGTTGTTACTGTGAATTTCATTGCCTAGTAAGGTGTTTGATGCAGTCCGTTCAAGTGTCCTCAATTCCAGCAAAAAAGAGTCTTAAAGTAGTAATTTTAGTAAGTAAATTTTCCCACAGTGCTTGTGTTTGCTTGAAAATAAACGGAATCTGACGGTATTCGACGCTGTCTCCGTTCCATGAAATGGCCAGCTCTGACAGGTTTTGATCTGTAAAGTTGTAGTCCGACTTGCTTAGTTTCCCATTGAAAGCGTCACTTTCAACAAAACCAAGCACCATGATTCGCGGAATTTTCCCAATCATGACAGACTCGCTGGTAGCCTGAGCTAGTCCCTTTGATACCGAAAATGTCTTTATTTCCATTTCGGTTATGGGGTACTTGAACGTCTTTTCAGCCGCAAGACTTTGCTTATGCATTTCAATGATGGGGTTTGATATAACCTTTTTCCCAGCATAAACCACAGCATCGGTAATTTCCAACTAATAAGGACATCCATTGAACCCAGCCTTTGTATCCGAATCGCTTGTTAGACAGTTTTCCGGGTTGTTTCGACGCAACACAATCCGTATCTCTGTTCCCGACGGCAGGTAATTGGGCTGTGTAAAAATACTTCCCAAACCTTGTCTAATCATCGAAAACGGGGCCGACTCTTGACTCATATCATATCTTTGCTTCCATTCAGCATCCGTTTCTTTAAACACGCCATGAACCCGCTCTGGATACCATAATTCATTTTTCAACTTGCCGTCCTTTTCTATAGGACTTGAGCTAAGTAGACGTTGCATATATGACATGCATGGGTAAACGTTTCACGTATCTTGAACAAGCTGACCGTTAATGTGTAGCTCCAAATTGGACCACATGCACTGAAAAAAATAAATTGCATGGAGCGACCTTGTCCGCTGCAATGCATACACTTCCGTCCTGCTGCAGAATTCTGCATGTAAAAGCAAGAAAGCATTCTGAAGGATCAATGTATCCACTTGTATCGGTTACAATTTGAAATTCAAGAGGGTTGAATCCCTCCCTTACTGATACAACAGAATAGCATTGAATGTAATCGCTTCAAACACAATATTTATGTCCATGGCTACTATTTTAAACAACGACGTCCACCTTTCCTACCCTTTCGCTTTCTTCCGCCTACTTGCACGCGTCCTATTCTCTTCAACATTTTCCGTCTTACGCTTACCACCACCACCACGTCTCTTTGCTCCACCTAATTGTACAGACTTTCTAGATTTCCGTTTCCTTCGTACTCTACCACCATCACCACCACTCTGCTCCTTTCTCTTGTTATTCACAGATTTTAAAGGAATGAGGTAGGAAGTAGCTTCAGGGTTCAGACCATCTGAATCCATTGAACTGATGTTTCTCGGTCCACTTCCAGTTTGGTTGTAAGAACTGGACTCTAGTGTGAATCCATTATCATCACACTTTACTTGTCTCATTGCTTGGGTCGAAAATGCAGATTTACTCTAACAGACGAATTTCCAAAATTCAATTATGCTAGAGATTCGTCTGTAAACTTGATACCAATCGAATTGACCTCCACTCCCTCAAGCGGTGCATACCGTACCGGATTAAAGATTTGCTCAACTTCATTATTATAATCATGACTGAGCTTGGTCTCTATCAAAAGAGGTACACATTGATTTTCATTTTCAAGTTTGGTTTTGAACAAGGTTCGGTGCTAGAATCAGTATTCGATTAGCCATACCGGGTAACGGTCGGGGGACTGGTGGCTTCAAGTCCTCGTTTTCAATCTCCTCTTCCTCCTCAACTAATTCTCTTCTTGCTATAAATTTGCTTTTACTCTTAAAAACTGAAGTGTTTGGTATTTCAAAATACGTGCATAAAAGATCCGGAAGTCGAATTTCAACGTCAGTCGAAAGCTGACCGACACCACTTTCCCCCTGGTTGTACGAGAGTTGAATGGGGACAGTTTATGGGAGATACTTTGAAAATGTCATGTTTAATTCTGCCAAAACAACAGTAAGGGTCATTGACTCTGGCTCTGCCATTGAAATAAAAATATCCCAGAGACTACGAACTCTGAAAAAGAGTACTTCGTCTTCACCAAGCTTATTAAATTCTTCAATGTTGACTGGTTGTGTGGACACGTAGATTTGATCAGAGAAAAATGTGGCTTGTGTCAACCCCAATATTTTACATATTTTAGCCGGAAATGTAATATGATCGGCGGGGACTGTCTATTTGTTGCAAGCAACAGCGTGCATTTATTTTCAGTGTCCCAAACAAATCCGACTTCTATCCCCTCGGGCAAGAACATTGCCCTTAATCTCATAAAGAATAGTTTAAAGTCTCTATCTTCGTCACGTGAAATTGTAAAAAGTTCGGTATTCTGCTTCCGAACACTAATAATGTTTTTAAAGTATTTAAAATGCATAACGTACATTTTAAACTTTGTGTTTAGAGGAACGTCTCTCCATTCTTGGTTTGTCACAGTCCTTTCCGCCCTCCAGCGTCGATTGACAAACATTCGATTACCAAAACCGAGAAAAGCAGCCATTTCACTTGACATTACAATCACAGAATGTGGGGCAGGGAGCTGGAATATTTCCAAAGTAGTGTAAGCTACTGCATCATCAGTCACATATCGCATCATTAGTAACGAATTTGTTCTTGGTCCGATAAAATTGTTGTACTTTGTGAGAACTTGACCCACGGTCTTCATGTTGGCTGTTTTTGACATTTCAAAACTAGACACTTTTGGGGGAATGTATCCTGCATCTCCAACCTCGGAGTTGAGTGAATGGGACAACGCTTATGACAGACGACCGTCTACAGATCGGGAAGATCAGCCGGGTCGGTCTGCTCCACATTACGACTTGGATTTACGGAACTGGAATGGCTCTAGCAGCTCCAATGGAAGAAGACATCAGCCCGGGTCGTCTGCTCTGCAGACCGAGCGCATCAACAAACCAAGATCTGTTGAAGTTTTGGACCCTGTTTCCCCCGGGGATTTTAACATGGACCTGGTTGCTAATCTTGGCTAGGTAAATGCTCTACGAAAGCTTTCCTGACGTCAATGATGTCATTTTTATTTTCACATACATGAACGTTTTCATAATAAAAAATGTAGTTTTATGCACAACATTCTTTCGTTTTTCATGTTTTAGTTGTTGTACAGTGAATTTCCCATATAGTGGTTTCCTCTTAGATGGCATTTCCTCTTTAGTGGCATCAAAAATCCCTCCCTAGAGGTTTGCAATGTTAAAGGTATATAATATAGTGGCACCCACTATAATGGTATTCCCTCCGAAGGTGGGCAAATGAAACGCCTAAGCCTAAAGCTTGCCTATTTTCTTTCAGAAAATATCGCCATCCTATAGGTTGGTCCTATCGCCGGCTAATAGGTTGTTTCAACGAAAAGAAGAGCCTTGATACCAAGGGTCAAATACACTCACTGCCTGCCTATTAGCCTATATCTGTCCTAGTGTGCATTGCTTGCCTGCCTATATTTGTTGTATAGCTTCTGGCAGCGCTTTGCCAGCCTATATAAGCGATATAAATATGAGTTTTAGATAGTGCAAGCCATATGCAATGATCACATGCAATTGGAAACCAATGTATGAATTTGAAAACTTCTGTAGTAAACTACATAATCCAGTTGGAATAAATACGGGACCATTATGCATGTACTGTGGTATACATGTTCATTCACTCTGGTAATTACTGGTATCAAGCAGAGATGCGCAAAGGAAACAGCCTTCCTTCAAGCCTTCGAAGGCGAAAATTCAATCAAAATTTCCCCTTCAACATGTCCTAGAATGAAGTCCTCTAAAAATCTGCCTTCCTTCACCCTTCCTTCCAAAATACATATGCTCATTTTTGCCTTAAGCTTTTTCTAAAAATAGCCTTCCTTCAATTGTATACTACAACCCGCTTAAAAACGTTTTGCACCAGCAGGATTCAGTGCAGTGAAGATAGCGGCACACATTGTCAATTCACGAATTGGCTGCATTGTTGCGCTAGCAGCAAAACGTCGTTGCATATGCTATGCTTTCACGTTATAGATATTTTGTGTACCTAGAAGCCTTCACGGCCTTGGAGGGCTAATATTTAGGAAGCCTTCCTTCACAATCCTTCACTACTAGTTTTTGTGAAGGCTTCCTTCAGCCTTCAGAAAAAATTATCTCCATCCTTCATTCCTTCTGCAACGTTAAGAAAGTTACCTTTCCGCCTTCAAAGAAGCCTTCTTGGAAGGCTAGCCTTCGAAGGCTGCGCATCTCTGGTATCAAGTAATTCATTCTAAGTCCGTCTCTGCAAACGTTTTCCCAAAGATCTTGTAATCCTGTCCTAACCAATTCGTGCTTTGAGAATGTTCCGCTCGCCACTAATGCCTAGCCTTTACTTGAACGAACTTGAAGCCTGCCTGCCTGAATAGCCCAGTCCTTTGTTCGGAAATATCTGAATAGCCTAGAGTTTTCCTAAGCCTATATTGTATGGTGATTGCCCAGCCTAGAACCTCGCCTAGATTTATATCCCAACTTGCAGCATCCTTGAGCCTTAGCCTATTGTAGGGTCTAGAATCTAGGCAGGCGCCCACTCGCCCCCATTTGATTCCCTCTATATTGGCACCATTATGTGTTACGGTGGCTCGGCCATGCAAAATTATAATGGCACTTGGCATAAAATTAGCTAGTTAATGGTATAACACGGTGTTATGAAACGTGCGGGAGGTAAATAATGTTTGTGTCGATTGGTTCAATTTTAATTCTAACTGTTACTGCATACCATGAAATTCTTATTGTGATATACTGAAGCTCATGTATGATTAGCTGCAGTTACGTAATAGTATCATTGACTTAAAAGGTAAAGCGAACGGTTACACAACAAAGCATTGGTACTTTTACCTTGGCCCACTTGTAATAAGTTTCAATTCGTTATTTTTTTAACGTAATTTAAACGTTTTCCATAATCTGAAGCCAAAATTCGGTGTCTGGAAGGACGCTGTATTATTTTGATGATGTTTTGGAAAGTGAACATGCCATAAAAACGTGGATTTCTTTGCAAGTAGCTCCGACCAATCGGTCTGGAATGGTGACCTTGCAGTTGAAAAGTTTGCTACTACTTACAATATTACCAGTGTGAGGGTATCTATATTTACTGAATATTTTAAACTTACTGACCTTTGCATACCTCATAGTTTTACGCATTCTGTACAAATAAATTATTTTTTAAATATATTTAGCCAGTTATTAGTTATAAACATTAATAGTATATAGTTAGCCATTAATACCATATAGTGGCATCTCTGTATAGTGGCAGGAATTTGCCACTCCCTTGGAAACCACTATATAGGAAATTCACTGTACTTTTATGTTTTATATATGTCATGTTTGTATAGATGACTAATTATTACATTATTTGTCAAATGTTTCCATATTGTAGTTTGTCATATTTTACACACATTGTAGTACTTTGAACCCTTACTGGACGCTTTTCTAAATGTTGTTGCATTCACATTACAACAATTCGTAAACTAAATTCCACACCAATGTATACATATCGTACCACAAATGTAATCACAGAATATAATCCAATAAATAATGCAATAAACAAATTGGACCACAGTATATATGCACTTAATCATTGTATATAGATGCATTTAGTAATAAAATTACTCGAATCCGTTTTTTACAAGATGTGCAATTTTTGTATTCCATTTTTTTGCGTAAGATTTGAACTATACTACAAATATGTAAAATAACAATTTTCTCATGGAATGTTTGCCTGAGTCTCTACAGCAAGGGTCATCCCAATATTTATCAAATAAGACTAAGACTCTCGATCAATAAGAAGTCTTTCATCCCAGCATATGAAAAGTACAGGGTGGGCCCGACCCAGCCCTTGAGTTTCTTTGTAACTTCTGCACTCACGGGACAATTCAGGATAAGTTCATAGCTCCCATGGACTCGGTTAAAGACGACGCGTCCAACCGACTCGAGTTCAATGTCACATATCTCCCGAAAATTGTCTCGATACCCCTGGTTGAGAGTTTCTAAAACCCGATCCGGATTCGACTCGAAAAAAGGAATTGTTTCCGTCTTTCCATTCTCCGCATAAATGGTAATTTCATCCAAGATGCGAGAGATGAACTTGCGGAGCAATGTTCCCTCATAGAGACTGAATCTCACAACCGTAACACCACCCGACGTATTCTTCTTGCCACAGAAGATGAATTCACAGTGCTGGGGTGGGTAACAATATCATTACCAATCTACAAAAATTTATTGATTCAGCAAAAAATCAAAACAAAAAATGTTATTGTTTCGTTAATACAATCACTAACCAAGTAGCTTTCTTTTTCATGCTCGAAAAAGGACCATGATGAGCTATTCTCAATCACTGAGGCAGTAGATGGATAAGTCGAAACGTTAGGATCGTACACCTTTAGTTTGGCGATGACTCTAGTTTCAGATTTCTCGGTTGCCATTTTTTAAATTTAGAAAATATTATTGAGTGTATTTCAAAGACGGGATTCAAACTCGAACAAGAATTGAAGTAGTTATGAGTGCCGATTTGGAATTTTCGCCCGTTTATATACCCGAAAAAATAGTGAATCACCGCACACGTGGGTATGGCACGCGACACCTGAACCCCGAGAAAATCTGACTTTACAGTTTCTCATGATCAACGTGAATAATTCCCGTGAGAAAATAATCACACCGAGTTTCCCACAATTCTACCCGGTAAAATAGTGAATCACCGAAAGTTCGAATACGTATCTTTTTTAGAGAAAATATTTCATTCTTGCGACGGAGATCATAGAGCCGAGAATGCTCACAAAATGGGCTGCCGGGCGGAAGGCATTAGAGTCACTCGAACCTGATATTACTATTTCCGATCTTAGTCTACAGCAAAGAATAATTCTAGACAAATTAAAACAGCATTTAAAAAGACCTGAGAGAGACCAGATTTCGGAACCCCTACGAATATTGGTCCAGGGTTTACCAGGCAGTGGGAAAACGTTATTGAGCCACCACATAAAGTACATTCTCGAACAACGCCGAAAAATTAACATTTGTCGATCGAAACCAACTATATATGAACTTAAATAACTATTTCATTTGTCGATCGAAACCAACTATATATGAACTTAAATGTCTATTTCATTTGTCGATCGAAACCAACTATATATGATTTTAAATAACTATTTCATTTGTCAAACGATACCAACTTTATATGAACTTAAATAACTATTGCATTTGTCGATCGAAACCAACTATATATGATTTTAAATAACGGTTGCATTTGTCGATCGAAACCAACTATGTATGAACTTAAATAACTATTTCATTTGTCGATCGAAACCAACTATATATGAACTTAAATAAATATTGCATTTGTCGATCGAAACCAACTATATATGAACTTAAATATTTTCCTTGCTGATCGAACGCAGCTATGCATATATGAACTTCAGTCTATATGCTTTGATTTATGCATTTTGGTGTAATTAATATATGAAGAGATTGAAAAAGAGAAGGTTAAGACAAAAGCTAAAGAAAAGTAAAATGCTGAGCCAAAATTTAATCTAACTATTACTCACCTTTTCGGAGCCGCCTTAAGTTTCCTTGGTGCCGATGCAATGGTAACCGTGGATCCAATCGCTCTACAGATACTTCAAAAAATATAACAATAGTCATATAATAACATGGGGTTTCTTACCAATGTTTTTATAAAATACGGTCGTAGTTATAAGTGTGGTATATATTAAATGATATAAAGTATTTTGCCTATTATTAACGGTTTTTTATTTTACAATGGGGAGGGTCATATATTATGTGGAATTTTTACCTTTCTCAATATTAATATGCAGTTTGAATAATTAATAATTAACAGGGGGCCTGATGGGTTTTCCAATTTTTTATAGGACATGGTGGGTTATTAATTTGGTATATATAAAATAGTATAAAGTATTTGACATATTATTGATTTGTTTATATTACAATGGGGGGGGTCATATGTTAGGTGGAATTATTACCTTTCTCAATATTGATATGCAGTTGAGGTAATTAAATAATTTGTTTAAAAAAAATTAAGAGGGGGCCTGATGGGTTTTCCTATTTTCTATTGTTATGGAGGGTGGGAGTTATGAATGTGGCATATATAAAATAGTATAAATTATTTCACATATTATTAATGATTAAAAATTCAAATTAATGATTTAGAGTGGAGGGGTCGTTTGTTATGTTGAATTTTTACCTTTCTCAATATTGATATGCAGTTGAAATAATAAAATAATTAATTTAGACAAAAAGATTTATTAGGGACCTGATGGGTTTTATTGACTACCCAGTCACGTGACTCGTGATTTAGCGGACATATCCTATCCCCACAATGCTAAACTTAAAATACTAGTAAAATCTAATAATTATGCATTACTCAACTCTAAACGTATAGAAAATATTGTCCTTACCTCTGTTAATAAGATCCAATTTATTAAAATCCGGTTTAAAAGTTATCAACGGAATAACAAGTGTTTAACATTCGAGGAAAAAGTCCAATTTGGACATATACTAAACATGGGCACTAATTTTTCCACTTTTTTTACAGTTTAAACGCACGAAAATTACCCAATTTTCACACAAACGCTCCTCAAGACCTTAATAACAGTTAATAATTGTTTATAGGTCACTTAAACACAATTAAAAAATGTACTAGCAAACGTTTTGCACAACAAAAGAATTTTTAAACCTTCATCAAACATTTTAAATCAAACTCGGCGGGCTCCAAGGATTAGCACTTACGCACAGGCCTACGTATGATTTATACTCAAAGATCACACGTACATCATACGTATATACGTACATCATACGTACAACATCCGTATGTTATACGCACATACTTACATCATACGTACGTATGCTTCATACATACATCATACGTACGTATGCTTCATACATACATCATACGTACGTATGCTTCATACATACATCATACGTATGATTCATACGTATGATTCATTCGTATGATTCCCCATTGATCGAAAAAATCAATATTATTCTGGCTGGCCCATGGTAAACTACCACTGCTGTTGGGCCAGGGTAAACATTATTTTAATCATTAACACCTACCCGTAAGAATACGTTCTTGAAATATTAAACATGATTGCGCAGATGAACAGCAAACAATCTTATAAATCAATATTGGTTAAGCAAAATTAACGATGACAATTCATGAATATAACTGCTGGTTAAACTCACTAGATTAGTGTAAAACTAATGTACACAGGTAAATAATACGATTGCTACCCTGTAAATTGTGTACATTAGTAAATTAGACCATGTCGGCAATTATTTGGACAAGCATTTTAACCTTTCTAGCATTTTAAAAGTAAAGAATATCAGCCGAGTGCCGTTTAGTTTATCCTAATTACGGCCAAACCATTATCAGCTATAACAATTGCGAACAAAATTCAAGTCCAAGTTCACGTTTAAGTCAAGTTATGTATAAAACCTGAACATCAAGTTATGTATGCAACTTGAACGTCAAGTTATTATAAAGTTCAAGTTCTATAAAATGTACTTGAAAAGCGTGTACTTGAATACTCAAATTGCTTGAAAAACTTGATTCATCAAGTCCAAGTACGGATACCTTGTTTAGACAATTTTTCAAGTTCAAATCAAGTTGTGTAAAATAACTTGACTTAAACGCAGCTCTGATATTCAAAAATTATCATGTTGCTGTCAAAAACCGGTTTTTATAACCAATGAACTATGATTTGGAATTGAAAAATCAAGTTAGCCTCGTGAAATAAATAGCTGAGCTATAAGCTTTCCTATCATTATTTTCCCATTGAGCATTTCAGACTACGCAACGTTTTATATTAAGGACTATTAGGCTTGACTCTAACATGATATTTGTTTTCACTTTTAGACTGATACAATCGCAATGCCGTGGAATCTTGTAATTGTAACTCCGAAACTGCAGGTCCCGGGTAAGGTAATTAATATTTGATTAAATGTGTGAATTCATTAGCAGAAAATAGATTTTGTGGTTAAAACGGATATTATCTTAATTTTTGAACAAAACCATTTACTCAGTTAATAACAGATGTTTTTATTTCTGCCATTATTTTTTAGAAACGTACTGTCACCTGGAAGAAGTGAAAGTTAGGAATTTCCACTAAGCTGGCAACCTCATGAGTGTGACAGAAATGAAACTTCTTCCAATAAAGTTTGGTTACACAAATTTTTGTGGCTTTTGCAGCTTTCAGGGAATTAACACGACTGAAGTAGCATTCAACGTGGTGTACAAATGCGGCTTTCTTTTACGTATGTTTGGCTTACTTTGTGTTTAAACATTGTGGGCAAAGTTTCTTTCTATTTACATTTTTGAGTTGCTAATTAATCTTTGTGATTGTAGGAATCAGACGGTGTTCAAGTATTGTAAACAAAAACAGAAGGGGAAGTTCAGGATCACCATACCAAGGGATCTAGACGCCATCGGCGTCAGCATGAAGTCATTACAACGACGTTTTGATCACGTGGAACTACCTACAAATGTTCTTATAGCACCAGTTGAATATTTATACCTTTGGTGGGACCCTTTACCAAAGGGGAAACCTCGGAGGTGTTCCGACATGAGAATTAAAGGTACTCGGGGAAACACAGTATCAATAAGTTTAAACGGGATGTGGCAGAAGTATTGCAGGAAGGAAGTTTGGACTTCGTTGGTGTTCCAGTATGTTTTTATCCGGCACAACGCTGGCATAACTTGATTGGCATGAAACATTCAGCTATGATCGACATAAAAATCCAGCACAAAATTAATGGATCGGTTCAAGGCAGTTACTACGACAGCTTCGATACTCAGAGGTCAAGCAAGTTCAGCAACAGAGTTCGTAAAAACGATGTACAATTTGTAGTGTTGCGATTAATTGGTCGTTCTGTATCTGCCACAGAAGACATTATATTGCCAATCCGTAAGTCTAGTTATGACATACTTCATATAATTAAATTATTACATCATACATTCATTTAAACGTATGCTGAGTTTTGTTGTAGCGTAAGAAGGGGATGCAATGCAGTCACGGCATACTGGTAACTCACTCTAGCAAAGGGATATCCTAACACCTATGAAGATCATCTTCCGATGCCTAAATCGGACGAGACAGTTGCGGGAATTAAAATCAGGCATAATAATATGAATAAGCCGCTATTAGTTACGGAGGATTAGTCAAGTACTCGTTTTGTATGATTCAGTAAATAACCATTTATATTTTACGGATTGTAGACAGTAAATTATTGAACATATTGATGCTTCAAAGGGATTCCTTTCATAGTTGACTTGAAAAATACGTTATAATCAAATAAAATTATAATCACCACAATTTTTGTTGCACACACAAATATCCTGAAAAGTACTCTCCGTTTATAATGTCAAAGACTTTAGACAGTTGAGTCGTGTAGAGCTACGTTTTGGAAACACGTCGATGTATATTTTATAAATATCCAGGTATTTATTTTTGAAATATTTCAAAAATTATTAAAATTTTGACAGTCACACCGAAAATTCGCATCCAGGGTTTATAAACGTAATGTCAAAGATTCTAGAAAGTTGAGTCGTGTAAGGCTACTGTTTAGAAGCATAATGCTGTATATTTTATAAAAATCTAGGTACTCATTTTTGAAATATTTCAAAATTTATTGAAATTTTGACAGTCATATGAAAATTAGAATCCAGCCTTTGTGAACATAATGTCTGCTGTTCTACTGAGCTACGGTTTAAAAACATATCGGTGTATTCACATTCAATGTGTAACACGCATTCAGGCCTGTAGAATACCTATATTTACCTCCGTTGCAATGCTACTTGATCGTTTCGGGAATCTGCAAGCGAGTCCATTAAACAACGTTTTTGTTGTATTTGAGGGAGAATAAGGTTACTAATATTATTCGTAGCACATTATCATTCAAATTTGTAAATTTGTTTGTATTAACAATTACTGTCATAGCGCTGCAGAGAGTAGAGGTTTTCGTGGAACGGATGTCCCGCGAATAGCGCCGGTTGCCCCTTCGACCTGCTTGCCTGCTTTAAAGGAGCAGGAGATATTGGTTGCATGAATCTGATTATTTGAAAAATATAATGAAATGTAGTGAAGATTTATAAAAAATATTAAATAAATATTTAAAATTAAATTGATACTTAGTTTTCCCAGTAGTAGATGGCGGTGCTCGTTCCAGAGAAGTTTTGTGGGCATCTCATTAAGTCTTAGCAAAGGACTTGGTTTGCAGATCTCCCGTATTTGATGGCTGTGAAAACCAAACGACAATTTCAAACCATGATGAACTTCTTTAAATTGAATTCGACGATTAGATTGAAATTGACTCGTCGCTTTGGCAAAGTTTATGCTAACGTCATTCATGACCATCGGCGTGCTTTCACCTGGACTAAATAAGCCAGTATTTAATTACATCATTGGCAGTGAATAAATAGTAATTCCGGACGCGTTAGATTTCCCTGAATACAAAGATCAGATTGTTGCCAGAATTGTAAGGCAATACCAGTTTGTATAATTTTTCAACATGATTATTCACATGGGTGTACAAAATATGTGTATATTTATGTAGATACAAAATGTTAAACCAGGAAATCATATTTCAAACGAGGAGTTATTTCTGGCCCGGGCAGCGCTTGAAAACGTAATGGGCTAACCCCGAGGTTTGTTGACACCAACAACATCAGCGTATTATTACCGAGTTTTGCGTCCATATGATAATAAATACAATAAGTCAGTGTCTCAACCTAATCCGTGACATTCTGCAATCATCATCTGCAGCTGAATATCTCCGGACACATGCAGAGTTATACATGTCCGTATGCCCAACATTAGGTAAACATAAATGCTTCACATTGTCATGGAAATGTGTTGCCAAATGTTGTATACAGAATACCTATTAGCTACTCTGAAAAATTAAAATGTAATTGTTACAGAAAATTTGCTACGCGATGTATTCATCACATGCAGGCACTTCGGAATCCGACAGACATCCCCATAGGCCATGACATACAACAACAAATCCAAAATTTGCACATTTTCTTGGCATCCATGTATTCGTATAATTATTCTATTAAAGATTACCTGGTATTGGTAACCGCCTACCCCGGGCTCACCAGACATGGTTTCTTTAAACAAGTTCCCAGTCCAGGTTTATTTATACAAAAATTTGTCACAATGAAATCTATATTCCTGCCAAAATGGATCACTTCGAAGATTTGGTTTCACAAATGTTAGAAGCCTTGCACGTCCAAAATAGGACCTTCACTTTGGTTTAATAACAATAATCATGTAATTTTATATGAAGATGATGAAATGTTTAATAATTATCAGAACTTTATGCTAATTAAATACAGAAAATAGTTAAAGTATAAGCTGAATATACGTATAACATGATTAATATGTTAGCTTCTCTAAAACCATTGCAAGTTCTTGTTAAATGTGTTTCAGTATTAGAATCGTGTATTACGCCGCATCGATTGATAATTCAGCAAGTTTCCGACAGCTAATTCTGATATTTTCTTTCATTAATATTTAATTTTTAGTAGTCATTATGTATTATTATTTATTTGTGTCAACCAGAATGTTAGATAATAATGAATTTACATTTATTTCACAAGTACAATTATGTTTTCTTATTTATTTATTCTGAAATGTGTAATAGTTCTAGAATTGTATATATGTAAATTCTACAATATTTTAGTACATGTAAATCATATGATGACTAAGAAGCGTAATATCTGTACATTTGCACTGTATATTATTTGCTACTGGTTGCTGTTGATTTATTTGATGTTCTGGCAAATTGTGTGAAATTTATGAATTTCAATTACATGCATGTGGAACGATATTTTATGCTATAATGCTTTATGCTATACAATTGGTGCTGCTGGTAATAAGCTTCCCGATTCGTGTATAGGTACCCTGCAGGCCTAAGTACAAGTACAGAGGGCGGCACGAACGCCCGACAGGGGCTAGTAATCGTACCTTCAATGTGTAAAAACTCGTAGCTTTTATTATTGTAATAGCTGTAATGTAAATAGTTATAGCTGTAAATGTAATAGCTGCCGTTGTTGTAATGACTCTATGATGAGATTTCTCCGGTTCAGCTCCACAGTTCATTCATATACTCGGAACATATATAAATAATTATACGCACACTTCTGTCTGCTTGAGTCTAGAATTCAATGTTCTTCATTAACTCAAATTTTACTCAGTTCTCACTAGCCACAAACTTTTTTGAATAGTATCTTCCCACACCTTATTTAATCAAGCACACTAAGTTTCAAGAATAAATAAATTTTCGCAATCCAGGATGTCAAAGCTAATTAATAATCTAATACATGGAGAATCACCGAAATCAACGACATGTGTTATTTTCAAAATTGACCATATCCTGGGTGATGGTTACAGCATTCTGAATCTATTCGAGCAGTTGTTAAACAGAAATTTCTCATTGCCGGATATTGTACAAAATCAAAGAAAATTTTCTTTCTTAGAAAAGCTAGGTTTAAGTTCAAGGAGCTACCGTGCGGGAATTGAAATTAGCCAAAATGGCAGTGCCGAAGGATTTGTCCGGCATTTTTGTGTTACCCATTCCAAACCATCCGGGAGGTATGGTTATTCATGCGCAGGGTTGGCAAGTGGCAAGAAATGGCCTGGTCAATATTTGTTAAAATCCGGTTCTAACCGGCTTGGACCTTTTGTATGCGTTGGTATAAAATGGTCATAATTAATATTAGCCAAATAACACCGCTTTCCAATAAAAACCGGTTTTAACCAAAATGTACCACCGGCTTGGTTAAAATTAGGCATGTATGAACACAGGGTTGTCAAATGGCCAGAAATGGCCTGGTCTTTATTGATTAAAATCGGTTCTAACCGGCCTGGACATGTTGTATAGGTTGGTACAAAATAGCGAAAATTAATATTATCCAAATAAATCCACTATCCAATAAAAACCGGTTGTTGCCATTTCTTGCCACTGGCTTGGCCTTTATTAATACAATCCGGGTTTTTGTCAACCCTGTTCATGCGTAAGTTGTTAACCTGCTATTATCCTTAACGTGAAATGCTTTGACTGTCCTGTTCATAATGCTCTCCCTATGCAATTTATCGGGGAGAAAAATTAGAAAGTTTTGTATAATAGATTCCATTCTTTGGCTTACGTGGTTAACTTTATTAAACAAGCTAAATTATATGCAAGCTTTCGACATCTAACAGACTGTCATCTTCAGGCACTAACAAGCGAGTGAGAAATAATTAATTATAACACAACGTTTTGGTCTAAATTGACCAATAGTTCAACGTTAGTTCAACGTTACAGACAGAGCTGCGCTCAAGTTCAAGTAGACCATGAGTATTTCAAGTCATGGTCAAGTTCGGGTCATGGTCAAGTAAAATATAATGGATACTTGAACATTCAAGGCATGGTCAAGTTATTTATTCTACTTGACCCTGAGATTTGAAATCAAGTAGTTATCATGGTCAAGACAAAAAATTCTACTTGAGAGTCAAGTCATGTTCATGGTCAAGTAAAAATGTATAAATCCTTGACCATGAACCATGAGTATTTCAAGTACTTATTCAAGTAACGAAACGTTACGCATATCGAAGTTGTGGCACTATATATTTCAATAGGTTTTCTTTCATAATGTTATCGTTACTCCGAGACTCCGTATCCATACATGTTCTTCTAAACTACATATTTTTGGGTTACGATTCAATATCTCTAGATATTGGAAAGCCACAGCTGTAATAGTGAACGAAAGAAAACGAATATAAAAACTTTGGAGCAGCACCTATGTTCGATTGTTGTATAAAATAAACGCGTTATTAATCAATCAAGTTACTTAAATCCAAGTACTCTTTTCATTCTAAACAATTTAACATCTGTAAAACGTTAAAAACTACCACATAAGCCAGTTTGTTTCATTAACAGGGTGGACGCTGAACTGTAGATATTTTCAGTGAAGCACAACCCAAACTTGAATGTTAGCGTAAGTAATTATTATTAACAGGAAAATTCAATGGGAAATGATTTACTTACTTCTAAAAGACTGTTTACCTTACAATTAGCAGAGACTATTCGTAGTTTCTCGTGATTGAAGGTTGGCTAAAACTAAAACACAAGACATTAAAATATCCAACTGAAGCAGCAACTCAAAATTTACTTGGAGAAGCTTGACAATTGTGAATAATATTGTTATTTGCTAAGTTTTAACCATAAATGGTGTACTTGGTGTATTTTAAGTGTGAATACTATTTTTCTATTTCTATTTTTTTAAAAACTTGACAGTTCAAGTCAAGTTCAAGTTCGGGTCATGGTCAAGTCATGGTCAAGTCAAGAGTTGTCCCTGCTATACTTGACCAGGTTCAAGTTACGCGGAAAGTACTTGAATACTTGACCCTGAATTTTCAAGTAATTGTCTGACCATGAACCGTCAAGTTCAAGACCGCCTGAAAAACCTACTTGACTGTCAGGGTCAAGTCAAGTTCAGGGTCAAGTTTGGGATTTACTTGACTTGAGCGCAGCTCTGGTTACAGATGTCAATAAGTGTTATTTCAATATGAGGACAAAAATCATACAACCCAACATCAGGGGTCGGATTTTTGTAAATCTCCTTAGAATATCATTCATTAATTTCCCTTCTAAATCATCTGTGCCTACACCGAGATCCTCAACAACTCCTGTTGAAGAAAGTGTCAACGATTTTCAAATTGATTTCCCTACAAGATGTGAACTCCTGACAGATATGGTCAACCAATTGAAAAAGCCTTGCTTGCATAACAAATTTCCCTGCAACACGCCAATAAATTTGAAACTTCCCGCCAAAAACAAATTCAAGAAATTTAAAAATCCCTGTTCGCAAAAATGAATCACTTCACTCTCAAATTTCCCCTGCGAGAAATATTTTTTCCCTTGGAAGAATCTTCCCGTCTTCCCACAAAAATCCGATCCCTAGAAAACATAATAGACTTCTTCACACAAACTGGTTGGGGCATTTAATTAACGCTCATACGAAGAGATTATAGAAGTTTTCTTTGAGTACAATGCCCAATCACTGCGCCACCTGTTAGAGTATTAAAACGAGTTTGTATGTGTGTCACAGACGACGGTTGAATTTCCATGTGACATTGCATTGTCAGTTGTCTTCATGATTGGCAAAGAGACTTCGCTGTGTTTGCTAGGTGTACCTCAAACCCATAGAGTTCCCTAACATCAGGAACTGTATTTCTTTTTGTCTTTCATCAAAATACTCTACTTATTATCAGGCTCCCACAATCCTTTACCTAAAATAATCCCCTGTCTTTCGAAAGTCAGCGCTTTATTAGATGAATCACACATTTATTGCATGCACTCGTCATTGGGGTTCAAATACAAACCACTATTGGTGACCAACGATTTCTTGGCTTCAAGTTGACCAATATTGATCACTGCTGGTTCTCTGACCTCAGATTGATCAATATTTGTCACAGCTGCCTTCTTGACAACAGATTGGCCAATATTGGTCACAATTAATTTCTTGACCTGAATGTTTGTTCTCGATGGGACATTAAGTCGGGTATCTAATTGTAAGCTCACTAAAATTTTCATTCCGTGGGCATACGGCGTGGGTTACGTTATTTGTAAGTAATATTGAGTAAATAAAAGCTGAGAATGTAACTTAAGACGTAATAAACTAACAATGATGGAAATGATATTGAAATATAATTTTGTATGGGAACTTTAAATATACGTATCTTAAGAATGATTTAGTAATTAAGAGCGATTGTATTGCTCTACAAATTGCACTTTAGTTCATGTATGCAACTTTGGGAAAACGTTCAATTCAAGGTAAGTTCATTTTATTTTCTTTCGCACAGCGTTCACTCGCAATAAATCATTGTTATTGGTTATACCACTCACATTTAGTTCAATTCTGAAGTTGGTCTTTTTGCGTTCAGTCACGTTCGCTCAAATTAAACGTTAAAACTAAAAGTTCAATTCACGTTCATATTACCAGTCCCGTGAATCGATTCAGTTCAATCATGAATATTTAATTTAAAGTTCCTATTTCTATCTTAAATCCTATTTTTAGTTGAAAATTAGAAATTTTCAGCGATATCTGCCAAAATTATTTAGTTCTTTGATGGTTTGTATCAGTTTAAGCATTAGGAACATATACGGTAAATCAGAGTTCCGTAATACGTTTTCTCACATTCAGTTCAATTCAGATCTCTTAATCGTGCCTAGACATTCACGTTCATTCACTTTCGTTACATTTGCAAAACAGTTCGATTCAAACTCATTCGTTACCTAAATTGATAAGTTTTGAGTTCACTCAAGTTCACTGAAATCTTGAAATATTTCGGAAAAGTTCAATTAACGAACTAGTTAATTGAATGAATTGTTGTATGCACGCTTTAATTATAAGCAAACCTGCTCAATATAAAAAATATAGGATAAATTGTAAATATAAGTGCATACATGACAAAAATATCTTGACAAAACCTACTAATAGATTTTTAAGTCAAGTCAGTCGAAGTGTAGAATGAACAAATATTCGAACGAACATACTACCGCAATAATATAGCTATCGAAAAGTAACTATGCATTGAAATGTCAAGGTACAAGGAAACCGGAAAGCTACGAGTATATTCTTGCAATATTAATTATTGTCGTAAATTACAATCATATGTAATGACATTGTACCTTCACGCACTACTACTTGCATGTACATATGTCTACTGATGAATACAGAATTATTTACAATAAATAACCAAACAAGGAGTTGCTTGAAGTACGTCCTACCTATTCTACCAATATCTTAGAATTATTTTAGATGCCTGTCCTATTTGTATAATGCCTATTTTCGTCTAAATTTAAGCTAGACCACAAATCCTAGAAACGAATATTGATTCCTTGCAAGGCTATAGAAGCAAAGTTCACTTCAACCACTTTTTTATATGGCTTTACAAGACTAACAACTAATTTTCCCATAAGTTCTACACAACAGTGACGTCAGACGCCCTTCCAACTGCTTCTCGTTTCAACCATTTACACAGTGCTCGTTGAACGGTGTAAACTATTCTTCTATAACCTTGGCCTTGCATGAATAACAACTAATTTTCCCACAAGTTCTATACAGCAGTGACGTCAGACGCCCTTCCACCTGCTTCGCGTTTCACCCATTTACACAGTGCTCGTCGAACGGTGTAAACTATTCTTCTATAACCTTGGGGTTTTCCATGTATTACAAGCAATTCTAAAAAATACAACTGAAAAGTCTAAGATTGCGCATTGTATTATGACAATTATCAACGAATTACATTTCTGGCCTGAGAACCTGAATCCTGTTTTACCACTAAATAATATTGGACTATTAATTAATAATAACTTCTATGCGCAACACTGAACCGCTCCCAACTCCCAACATCCTTTCTCAAATTGTTTCAATTTCTTAAAATGTATGTTTGTTACTAGTTTACATCCCATCTGAATTTGTCAGAGTCAACAACGAAGTCAAAGAAAGTTTCACTGGCTTTAGTAAATTAGATCTGGGAGAAAAATACGCACCAAAATTTGTTCGTAATTTTGCTGTGTGTCACTACAAAATTTATTAAATTTCACTAGCTTTAACAGCTCGAGCAAATTAAAATGTCCATTTTAATAAAACGTTTACATAAACTCACGACAATTCTGGCCACCGCAGTATTTTTAATGTTAATTCTGACTCAAGTGCCTCTATTCCTCTGTATTTTATTTTTCCGTTCTTTGGTTTGGCTTCTGGCAAAATGTCTCCGTCCGGACTTACAAGGCTTCGTCACAAAAGAAAATGCCTCATTTGCTGTTTACCCAAACACGAGACCCCACAAGAGTATCAACATAGTTACTTCTGGCTCAGTCAATGGACAGCTTACCGCTCTCACAATTCGAAGACTCCTTCAAGACAGAATCTTGAATCAGACAAACGACAAAAATCAAAACGTTTACTTGAGACTTAAACAAACATGGACCAGTTTCTTGGGCTATGCCTTTTGGAAAACGGACCAGAACTTTAGCTTGGGGAAGCATGTGAGAGAATATGATTACAAAAATGACTTGGCCCTTCCAAGTCCTTGTCAAGAGAGTGATATTTCTGAATTATTGGGGAGACTGGCAGAAACCCCTTGGAGGAAAAATCAGAGCCCTTAGGAAGTTTTAATAATTAATAATTATATCCACGGAGAATCCCCAGGACCAAAGACATACCTGATTTTAAAAATTGATCATGTCCTCTGCGATGGCTACAGCATTCAGAGTTTACTGAAGCAGTTGTTCGAAACAAAGTTCTCAGTGCCGAATATTGAGTTAAATCGGAGAAGTTTCTCATTCTTGGAAAAGCTAGGTCTGATTTTAAGGGGTCCGTTTGATTTAGTAGAGAACAACCTCACGGTTTTACTCAGTAAGAGAATTTATAACGTGGAACTTTCCAAGCAAGTTATTTCAAGTGTGAGTCCCGTGGTCCCTGTGAGCCTTATCAAGGATATCAAAAATCATTACAAAGTTAGTTACGCCGCGGTTTTACAGTCTGCTGTTCAAGGAGCTTTAGTCAGGGCACTGATATCTGCTAAAATGGTGGTGCCGAAGAATTTGTGTTGTAGTTTTGTGCTACCCATTCCGAACCATCCGGGAGGTATGGTTATTCATGCGTAAGTTGTTAACCTGTTATCATCCATAACGTAAAATGCTAGGACTGTCCAGTTCATAATGCTCTCCCTATGCGATTTATCGGACAGAAAAATGATGGCGTCTGTGACTAAATTGACCATTAGGTCAATATGAGGACAAAAATCGTACTACCCAACATCATTGGTCGGATTTTTGTAAATATCCTTAGAAGATGAATGAATTTTCCTGCTGAATCTTCCATCCCTTTCATGGAGGTCCTCAACGATTTCATGAATCCCCGTTGGCAAAAATGATTTCCTTACAAGGTATCAACTCCTGCCAGATATGGTCAACCAATTGAAAAATCCCCGTTTTTATAACAGAAATTTCCCTGAAACACGCCAATAAATTTGAAACTTCCTGCCAAAAAAAAAAGTTCAAGAAATTTAGAAATCCCTGTTCGCAAAAATGAATCACTTGACTCTCAAATTTTCCCTGTTACAAATATTTTTTCCCTCGGAAGAATCTTCCGGTCTTCCCACAACAATCCAACCCCTACCCAACATGATAGACCTGTTTGCACAAACAACGAGACACATTTCCGAAATCATTGCTAAATGGTGATTTTTTTCTGACGGTAATATTATAGAGACGAAATTATTTCTGGACTGTGTAACAAAATTTAAACATTCGTTTTGTTGTCTAGTTAATTAAACTTTCGCACCTGAGAAATCTTTTTACAACACGTGGCCGGGATGAATTGTTGGAACGTTTGCATTCCATTTTGATTTTGTTTCTTCAATTCTCCCCCCAAACGCTCTCAAAATGCAAATCCAACATTCTTAACGAAATGCATACAGCTAATTACATATATGTACATATTACAAATCTCGTAATAAATATCGATTAGTAGTTTCTATTTTAAAACTTCCTGTATTTTAGCCAATTGGTTGCGACGCAGTTACCATGTCAAGCTGATTCCTGTGTCGACCGACTCTACAAAACTCAGAGGGCACTCCAGGAACTTTCAAGTACTACAGCTGGGCTGGGACTTGTGGCAGTTGCTCGAGTTGGAGCCTACTACCCCATCATAGTAAGACTAGGACGTAAAACCTGACTTTGCAGGCTGGCAGTGGCTGGGAACTTAGGCGATTTCTCGCTATGCCATACCAGCCGTACTATTACTTATCAATGCATTTCCATGATGGAACTCTATGCTCTTGACTACCCGATTGAAAAAGCTGACAGTGTGCACTAGCTTTTGACCAAATAAGTTACAGGTCCTTATCAGTGCATGATTGTGTTAAATTTACTACTCTCGTTCAATCCCTTGAGCTCTGGTAATTGTAACCAGTGCTGCGATCGGGTCAAGTAATTTCAAAACTTGACCATGAACTTGACTTGACCACGAAACTTCAAGTAAGTTTCAAGACACAACCAGAACTTGATAACTCGCGTTCGTGTAATTACTTGACTTGTCAAGTTCAAGTAATCAAGTAACTTTTGTAAGACCCGAACTTGATCAAGTAGTTAAAGTTCCAAACTTGACTTGAACTTGACTTGACCATGACTTGAACGCGACTTGAACTTGATAATTCAAGTTAAGTATCACAAAAATTAAAACATGACCACAATAACTTGTCGAACTTGTTTCGGCAAATTATTTCCTTTAGACGGAAAACCAAAACGCATTCAGAAAACAATTTTACTAAAATTGTTTATTTAAAACAATTCGAGGACAACTTTGAGCGCATATTGAATACAGTAAAAGATCGATATAATTGACTACAATTTATAAAGGATTTTCCCTTATAAAAACGTCTAAAGCATTGTATAAATGAAAGTTGGGGTCAAACAAATGCATCCCTGATATCGATACATTCCTTATAAGCTGAGCCCTTAAAACGGACTTTCACTGTATATCTGACAAGTTTTATTTAATGTTCATATATGCATATACCTATTTGAGTATTACCAGTACTCTTAACTTAATATTTAATAAACTAGTATTTACTTATTTATTAAACGCTTTTCGTAAAGGGCCATCCAAGTACATTTTATATTGTAATTTATTTACACAAGTTGAACTAATATTTCTAATTGTAAGCAACAATATGAATTATCAAGATAATTCTTTCTTTTCATGAAGAGGCCTCTGCAAAAACTAACAATAACGTCTGATAAACAAGACCTTCATAAAACTGACTCTGATTTTGAACTTTGTCGCTTAATTTATGACAAAATACTCTGAACACGACATGAAATTGGATTGTGATTTTGAAATTGCGTCCGTCCTTTATGGCATGCGCAATCTAAAATTACTTGAACTTGACCATGAAATCTCAAGTTCATGGTCAAGTTTTTTCTTTCCATTACTTGACCCTGAACTTGACTTGAGGTTTAAGTAAATTTCCCTTACTTGTACTTGAACCTGACTTGTCTTAAAATGTCATGGTCAAGCCGAGTACGTACTTGAACTTGACCCGAAAGATTCAAGTAAAAAAATTTGCATACTTGAACTTGACCCGAACTTGAACTTGACTCGAAAACTCAAGTATTACTTGAACTTGTCCGCAGCACTGATTGTAACCGAAGAAACGATAATCTGGGGAAATGTTCCAATGGTTCGATAATATACTGCGACGTGAACATTACTGTTACCCCGGTGTCGTTTCTTCGAATTGAATGCTGATGTCCTTTATCGAAGGTCACACGAGCCAACAAAGTAAACCTGGTGTTACTATCTGCTTCCATATTTCTACAGTTGTACTCCTGTTAATATGACCCATAAATAAAGCTGACAGATCCTCACGAAGGAAATAGTAGGCTTCCAAATTTTCATTGAAATATGTATTCCTGCTTGTAAAAAAACCAATACAGTCAAACAAGTGGCAGTTTTTAAGACTACCCCATATTAGGGGCAATGGTCAAAATTTCAATTCACCTATATTTCAGCTTTTTCCGAAGGGCACCGCACAATCCTTACGAGAATATGCCCCCTGTTCGATCTCGATAAGAGAATTCCTGGAGGGTGCACTGAAGAGTAGATCATTTTTGATAATTGGCCCAAAGAAATCGTAATGCAGGATTCGGAGATATCCCGGGTTAAAGTTAGTGAAAAATGAGGGGGGGCTCTTGGGGTACGAAAAATGGGCTCGTTCCATTTTGCGAAAAACAAAAAAAAATATGCAGCCGCTGTACCAACAATAAATTGTCGCCCAGCATCGTAGTAGTTAGCTCTTAACTAATGTTTACTATATTATAATTAATTAATCTTATTCTCTAAGTGTTTACTAATGAAAATATTATTGTGGTTCTGGTAAATTAAATACTTACATCGGAAATTCCTCGGACAAATGCACAAAATTACTGTAGAATAAAGAAACCCCTTACGTAAAACAATTAAGACTACTTCATACAAACAGTTTAAGTTCAATTTAAGAAGAAAATTAATGAAAACAAGCCAAAACACTAAACTCAACTCAATTCGAAACTCCTTTGACGAAACGGAAAGATTCGCGCGAGACTAAATGCATCGATGATAGAAACATTGCAGTGTGAATCATCTTAACAATAAATTCAACATATTATTTTCATTACGGTGCTTTTAATAAATTATTCATTTTAATCGTTTTAATACCATTATGTGTGAGAAATTAATTCTCATGTACATTATTAAGTACTCAAGGGACCAGATAAGGACCTGTAACTTATTTGGTCAAAGGCTAGTGCACACTGTCAGCTTTTTCAATCGCGGAGTCAAGAGCATAGAGTTCCATCATGGAAATGCATTGATAAGTAATAGTACGGCTGGTATGGCATAGCGAGAAATCGCCTAAGTTCCCAGCCACTGCCAGCCTGCAAAGTCAGGTTTTACGTCCTAGTCATAGTAAGGCGAGTATTTCTCAACGTTATGAGTTCTATTGGGATAAGCTACGCAATTTCCCATTTCCCAGTCACAACGTCATTGGACTATTTTGAGGGCCTGGAGCTGATGGAAATGGTGGCTAATTTGGGAACGTACCGCTCTCTGGGTGAGTGACAACCCTAAAGAATGTATAAAAATAAATCAATTGTGCATCAATTGGTCTCATAGGATTTTTTATGTCATGAGGTAATGGTAGGAATTTCCTGATTTATAGGAATAATGATAGCCACTGGAGGAACAAACAATAAGCAAAGATTTACTTTTAACGTTGACAAGAATGTTTTTGGATCCGAAGAGATAGCAAGCAATCTGGGACCTTCGGTTCTTAAAGAGTTGCAAGATCTCGCTGGGGGATTGGCATAATGTATTTTGTTTCTGTTACACTGTGTTCGTGATTTTGAATGTTTGTATTTGTGAGCAATTTCGTTTCGTAAATACTGCTAATTATATTGTCAAATCCAAGACTGAGAAAAAAAGAAATGAACAAAATTTAAAGATAAAGTTTTTATGTCCGATCAGCAATTTTCGGTTAGGATGGCTGTTTTATTCTATTTAATCCGCGAGAATCCAAAACTATCCTAATGATTAAAGTAATGCTTGTATTACATGTAAGTATTATTTTTTATTTCTACCATTCTATAAAAATAGGCAGAAGTGGAATATGAAATGTAAATCCCGAAATACTGACAATGAGCACAGCCCCAAATACATTGCCACAACCGGCCGTCGTCCTGGCTTAGTATTGCCAGAATTTTTCAAACTTTTTTTGTCGCATTTTTAATGATAACAAAATTGATCAGTTTTATGCCATAATTCTGTAAAATTCTATGCAGGGATCATACATAATTTAGTTAAAGGTTGGATACATACACAAGCCATACCAGATTGTCAAGTGTAAGCAGTCAGGGGGTAACCTTCCGAATAAGCGCGCTTTAAGGAAACACTCGCAAATTTCAACATCACAAAATGTAAAAAGTTCAAAATTTTGAAAATTTGAAAATCTAAGTTTTGGTTACACATCTAGGACCTAAATGAGCACTGCCTGAACTTGTTTCACATTTTTAATTGATCCGTTCAAAAATTTTATCCTGTACAAGATTCAGAGGTTTCAGAATCCAACGATGTTACACAGTAATACGCTTCGCTCGTAAAAATATATATGAAAAATAACAAACAATTAATATTTTATGTTCTCTGGTATAAAATGTTCTTAACATGTTAGACCGTCTGTATTAATTTAGCGATACTGTTTGTTGGCTAGATTTTACAATCCCGGCCGTTTCCACTTTTCCACCTTTTTTTCCACTTTTTCCACCCTTTTCCACTTTTTTCCACTTTTTCCACCTTGTGCAATCATAAGAATATATTTGGATCTGAAGAGATAGCAAGCAATCTGGGCCCATCAGTTCTTAAAGAACTGCAAGACCTCGTTGAGGGAATGGTATAACATTAGTTTTCGAGCTCCAATTTGTTTAAGTTTTATATTTCGTGCTTTTGGGCGGTTTGATTTCATAAACAATCGTTCTAACAAGTAGTCCCCGCCACATGCCCACTCGAAACCGGGATTAAATTGTTTGTGAGCTTAGGTACGTGGCCTAGCGAGAACAAAAGTTCGGATCATCTCGCCCTTGTTTGCGCGGGAAAGCGCGTACAAATTTTAAATTTTAACTCGTCGATAGAAGGTCGCTTGTCCAATTTTAAATCCCAGAAGAATTTTCCATTTTCGAATGTCGGCGCACTATTAGATGAATCACACATTTATGGCATGCACTCATCATTAGTGGCTCTAAGGTTCAAATACAAACCACTATTGGTGACCAACGGTTTCCAGGCTTTGAGCTGACCAATATTGAGATCTGCTTGTTCCACGACCTCAGATTGATCGGTATTTGTCACAGCTACTTTCTTGACCATAGTTAGACCAATATTTGTCACAATTAATTTCTTGAACTGAACGTTTGTTCTCGCTGGGACATTGGGTCAGGTATCTAATTGTAAGCTTACAAACATGTTCATTCCGATCTCGAGTGGGCATGCGGCGATGGTTACTTTATTTGTAAGTAATATTGAGTAAATAAAAACTGAGGATGTAACTTAAGACATAATAAACTGATAATAATGGAAATGATATTGAAATATTAATTGTATGGGAACTTTAAATATACGTATCTTGAGAATGAATTATTAATTAAAACCAACTGGGTCGCTCTACTAAGTTTACTTCTAATTATAAGCAAACCAAGCTAAAAATATAAGCTAACTTGTAACAATAAGTATATTTTTACAAAAATATGGCCCAGACAATCTTATTCGTCGAAGATTCGGTTTATCCTGGCAGGATTGCCAGTTTATAGTGTTTGCGCACTCTCAAAAGGACATGACACGTGGTCCAAAAATCAGAATAGGCCATTGATCTGGTCCAGACATTCGGACCAATCTACATCAGTGATCGTTCGGACCTTTTTTACAACAAATATTTTCTTAACATGTAACACGGGATTTTGTTAAATTTTAAATCTTATTCTGCACATCTTATGTATATAGAACCATGGTCTTACGCATTCTGACCTGGAATGGTCCTGATCAGGACCATTCAATATCAAATATCGATATTTGATAATTGTATCTGGTCTAGTCCACGGTTTAGAACTTAAACCAGACTTTTAAATTTAGAATAACTTTAGACCTAACCAGACCGTTATTGGATCATCATAAATGGTCTGGATCAGACACAGGGCAGCCCTTACTAATCGATTTTTAAGTCAAGTCAGTCGAAGTGAAGAATGAACAAATATTCGAACGAACATACTATCGCAATAATATAGTTATCAAAAAGTAATGATTATGCATTGAAATTTCTAGGTACAAGAAATCTACGAGTGTATTCTTGCAACGTCAACTATTGTCCTTAATTACAACCAAATGTTTGGAAGTTTTGCCTTCACGCACTACTACTTGCATGTGCATATGTATGGCTGTACTGATAGATACCGAATTATTTACAATAAATAATCAAACAAGGAGTTGCTTGAAGTACATCCTAGCTATTCTACCAATATCTTTATTAGAATTATTTTAGTTGCCTATCCTATTTGTATAATGCCTATTTTCGTCTAAATTTAAGCCAGGCCATAAATCCTAGAAACGCTAATCGATTCCTTGCCCGGTATAGTCTATTTTAGCACCAAATTTTGATTGCACTCTGTTTCCTTGGGTATTTATAGGCAATGTGGATGTCTTTGCTTGTCCCATATGATGCCAAAGAAAGTCAATTGTTGTCGTTGTTTATTGTGAATACAACTAGGCAGGCAAAATTTACTCACCTGCCCGCCAGCTTAATACTCGTTGAATCAATTCAAAGGAGGGCTAGTAAATTAGTAAAAAATGTCAGCAAACTGAATTACAGAGAGAGACTAAAAACCCTCGGTTGGGACTCGATGGATGAAAGGGTCCGAAAGATGTCTTTGGTGGAAACATACAAAGTCCTTAATAACCACTACGACTTGATACCAGAAAGTTTCTTCAAAATTCATATGAATGGTAGGAAACAACCGCAGATTGTTAAACCAAAGTTCAAAGGCCAGATCCGGCAGAATTTCTTTACGTTACGTGTGATAAATGACTGGAACAGAATGTCAAGTGAAGCAAAACTGTGTAGTAGTGTGTCCTCATTTAAAAGGCTATTGACTGTTAATGTGTATTAAAATGGTTTATTTGAACTGTAGTGTCTGAGATGTGTAATCATGGCTGGATTTTGTGATCAAGAGCCGCTGTGGCTCAGTATCCGTAATTTGAATAAATTAATAGAGCGTCCTTAGCGTCAGTCGCTCCTGCCTTACTATTTTCTACTTCCCGGGAGTTTGGTTGTCTGCCCCAAAGAAGATCAGAGCAGAAGATCAGCTGCCGAAACCTTTCCAATTTTTGTCTCACGAAGTTATTCTCTATTGCCAATTTATCTTTGACGTCTGCTGACATATTTTCACCAGAGTTAGCATAAAAATGCATGGACCTGAATTCATGGAATTGACCAATCCCCATCACGATTGACGACACACGCAGTGCTTGAAATATAACGGCGTAAAAATAATCTACTCTGGACTCACATCAATTTTTTGTATGCCGAATTTTTTTGAAAATCGTAGCGCAACCAGAGGTGTCCATCCTTCGAAGGATTTCCTTCAAAGAAGGCATCTTTGAACGAATTAAGCATTAGCGTTGGCCATTATGAAGGGAACAGAAGGAAGGCTTTAAAAGAAACGAAGGCTGAACGAAAGCCTCTGTTCTTTGCAGAAATAATGGAAGAAGGAACATGTTAATTTTACAGCCTTCGAACGCCGTTGGAACTTGCAATTGCAATCCTATCTACTATATGTTAGGCAAAATCCTTCGGTAACTAAAGTTCATGTACGTACGTACACCGTTACTCAACTGGAAAACATTCTTCTGGGGGAGCCTTCTTAATGTTATTCTAGAAACATTTATCTCACAATGGCAGCATGATACCCGGAGCATGTAAGCATTGTACTCCCTATCACTCTTTACTAAGTTGAAAGAGTGGGCCATCTTCGTCTTGGTCTTGGTGTAATACGGAATTGAGATTCGAATTCACGCGCGCTTTAGATCCATCCACGACCATTTCCGCTCGCTGTTTTTTATTGGCTGAGCCAGCAATAACTGGCTAAATAAATTATTAAATTCTTTTTTTTTTAATTAAAAAAATATTAAAGCATTATACAGTGGCAAGGGCGGCAACATTGCCACGGGCAGACGTCTACCACCATACCACCAAGACGACCCACTCTTTCAAATTAGAAGAGAGAATTATTTTAAAAAATTATTAAAGCAAAATTAAATTAAAAAATCATTTTAACGTATGTTAGCCTACGTTTTTTTACTAGGGTTGTGCTATTATTATGATATTGCATACAACTATTTACTGCTTTCCCTATTTACATTTGCTTCGCTGAGCCAGCAATTGCTGGCTGTGCAGTGCTCGTTCTTTGTAATTGCAAACTAATTTTTAGTTTTTCAGCGGTAAGCAGTTTGAAGTTTAAAGCTCTGAGCGCAACATTTCCTATGATCCGTGAAAAATGCCTAAATTATCAACTTCTTATATCTTCTATTTCTGATACGCGATACTAAGATTAGAAAATATTTCGGAACGTTGTAGATTTTGGCGAATTTAACTGAGATTTATTTTATTTAATTCGTTTTATGAACGATTGTGTCGATAAAATTGTCTTTGGTCAATGAGACGTTTATAATTCAGTAATAAAATTTGTAATCAATCAGAGCAGTGAATACTTAATTCCCTTACATTTGCTTTAATGTGAACAAAATTATACACCATCATGCTCAATCAAGCTACACAGGTATTTGCACTTATTTTAGCACAAATAAAAATTAAGATGCATCTTTTATAACATAAAACGAACATGTGACGAGACACCAAATACAAAAAGAATATTCATAAAAAATTACAATTCTGTGCGAGCGGAAGTTACATTATATTCTCAATATCCGCTAAATTCTAGAATTTGAAACAAAAACGCGGGATAAACTTATAATAGGACTTAGCTTGGGGCAATTGAGGGTGTTTAACATCCCATCCAAAATGCTTGTTGTGTAGACCTGGAAAGACAATTACGTTTATTATACTAAACACCTATGGTTTTGTAAAGCTCGTTGAATAATTTTTTCGAAAGAACCTCCTTTCCTTATGATATAGTGTGAACAAAATTATAAACTACCATGCCCAATCAAGCTACACAGGTACTTGCACTTATTTTTAGCTCAAATAAAAATCAAGATTTTTAACAAATAAAACGAACATGTGACGAAACATCAGATAAACAAAAGAATATTCATAAAACATTACAATTCTGTCCGACCGAAAGTTACTTTAAATTCTCAATATCCGTTAAATCAGAGATGTCCAAATGAAATTGCCTTCCTTCAAACCTTCGAAGGCAATTTTTTGAAGAAATGCATTCCTTCATCCTTCTATTAAAGGAAGCCTTCAAAATATTTTGCCTTCCTTCAGCCCTATTTTACTTAATTTAATGCCTCCAGCCTTCAGCCTTCAAAAAAAATCAGCCTTCCTTCCTATTCAGCCTTCATAACATGAAATACCATAGCAATGCATTTAAACAACCCTTTTGCAGGTAAAGCACCTGAAAATCACGGTTACAATTTATTGAATTGAGTTCGTTTATTAAAATCAGAAACAATGAAGTAAGTCTTATCGTGCATTTGTAGTGCTTTTAGTACACTCTCATTGTTGTATTTGTAACTATCTATTGTAGCTCATTGCATGCGCGAAGCCTTCTAACAAGTAAACATTTTTTGGTGCCCCCTCCAGATTTTAAAAATTCAACCAAAACTAGTTTGCTCATACCCTGAGTACTACTTTAAGTCACACCTGCCACCTGAAAAATCCTTCGTAGTTTTTTAAAAAATTTGGCGCGAAGGCAATTTGTCCTGAAATTCAAAGCTGGAATTTTTAAATGGCATTTAACATGGAGAATTGCAAGTTTCACGTACCCCAACATTCAAAAAGTTGAAGATTTTTGTCAAACGGTTTTCCGTAACCCACTATACCCTGCTACTTATTCTGCCAACAATATAACCGTGGCTATACCTATCACGATGTTTGGGATTTCCGCTTGGAACTGTCGAACATGGCAAAAGCAAATGTTGGATAGAGTATGAAAATGTATGGGCTTTTTCG